>JANQDE010000075.1:784225-802554 GCA_037157785.1 Cephalotes varians
ACACACACACACACACACACACACACACACACACACACATACATACATACATACATACATACATACATACATACACAGTAAGCCCCGATATTCATAAGCTGTTCTCATTTGAAGATCTTAAGTAATGTCTCATGCGGGTTACAATGCGAGATTTAGGCCGGTATTTATAATCCGTTCTTATTTTAAAATTGTCTTAAAGCCCGTATCAGACTAGAGATTAAGATTGAGATTGGATTGGATTTTGACCAATCAAAGCAAAGATCACTAAACTTGAGATTGGTTTTCTTCCTTCTGATTGGTTCAATTCCAATCCAATCTCAATCTCTGATACATACCCCATGTACGTACATACCCTATGTACGTACATACCCTATGTACGTACATTCCCTATGTACGTACATACCCCATGTACGTACATACCCTATGTACGTACATACCCTATGTACGTACATTCCCTATGTACGTACATTCCCTATGTACGTACATGCCCCATGTACGTACATACCCTATGTACGTACATACCCCATGTACGTACATCATACCCTATCCCAGTAAAATGGATTGAAAATTTGTAATCCATTTTAATTTATTTGAACACAAACTGAATTGAAAAAATAGCAATTACGTTATTTCAATACTAAGTCCTGGAATAAAATAGATTGCGTGGCCAGGAAAATTTCTTTTGGATTGAAAGAATACAGAAATCACTTCGTTTTAATTCCGTTTTATAGATTAAACTGGAATGCGTGGCCCGTGTACTATTTTGGATTTAAAAAATAGAGGACTCCCGTAGTTTCAACTCCGTTTTATATATTACAATGGATTCAAGAAATTCTTACATTTTAATTGGATAAAAATGAATTGTGTAGAATTGCTGAATTCAAATTTTGGATTTTTCCGAATCCATTTCCGTTTGCTGGAATGTACATACATACTCTATGTACGTACATACCCTATGTACGTACATACCCCCATATGTACATACAAATAGGATTGTGATTAGGTTGGATTTTGACCAATCAAAGCAAAGTTTACTAAATTTGCGATTGGTTTTCTTTCTTCTGATTGGTTAAATTCCAATCCAATCTCAATCTCAATCTCTAGTTTGATACGGGCTTTAGTAAATTATTAAAAATGCACCAAACAGAAGGCAGAATTTCTAGTAATTTATTACAACGCAAGCAATCTAGCAGGAAAACAAGCATCGTGTGTTGCTGACTTAAGAAGAAAAAGACGTATTTCATTAAATCTAAAAATATAGGCCAATTAAATGTAAGAGCTCACTAAGCGTTTAATAAGCGATTGCGCTTCTGGATGCACCAATTGTTTATATTGGCAAATTGCAGACCGTATAAATTGAACTTAATAGACCTGTTTTTTTCAGCTGAACTGGTTGCACTAGTTCACAGTTTATCTTTTTCCCTCTACATTTGAAGAAGAAAGATAGACACTGAGCTAGTGCAGCCATTTCAGCTAAAAAGAACAAACCTAATGTCGGCTAAAGAGTGACAAGTGAAAAGTGATCACGTCGAATTTTGGAAGAAGTGAGGTTGTGCCGATATTGCTTCTCACTAAAGAAGAATATATTAAACATTTCGCGAAACATTTGTTCCCCTACTGTCAATCATGACGCTCACAAATAAGGTAAGAAAAATGTTTAATACTACGCGCAGCGACTGAAAGATTTTATTTATCTGTAATTCTAATTCAATATTTTTTAGATGGAGATCGATGAGAAGAACATTAAGGGAGAAGGTTTTAAACCGTATTATATTACGAAGATCGAGGAATTGCAGTTAATTGTTGCTGAAAAGAGTCAAAATTTAAGAAGATTGCAAGCCCAACGTAATGAACTCAACGCGAAAGGTGCTTATTTTGATTTAATGATCCAAATGTCTTTGCTATAGGATAATCATAAAAATATATATTTTCAATTGTACTAGAAAATTGTTTTGATTATTTTATTTTTATAGTACGCATGCTACGGGAAGAATTACAACTCCTACAAGAACAGGGTTCATATGTAGGAGAAGTAGTTAAACCCATGGACAAGAAAAAAGTCTTAGTCAAGGTACATCCGGAGGGTAAATTTGTAGTAGACATAGATAAAAACATTGATATCAATGACGTGACTCCAAACTCTCGTGTCGCTCTGCGCAATGAAAGTTATACTCTGCATAAGATACTGCCAAATAAAGTTGATCCACTCGTCTCTCTTATGATGGTGGAGAAAGTACCAGATTCTACATATGAAATGGTTGGAGGTTTAGATAAGCAGATAAAGGAGATAAAAGAAGTCATAGAATTACCGGTCAAGCATCCAGAATTGTTTGATGCTCTTGGAATTGCGCAGCCTAAAGGTGTTCTGCTATATGGACCACCAGGTAACAAATTTATTACATTATCAAAAACAGATATAGAACCTCTGTATTTTATAATTATCTTATTTGTCTCTTACAATCTAATGATATCATGACAACGCAAAATCTTTTAGGTACTGGCAAGACTCTACTCGCAAGAGCAGTCGCGCATCATACTGAGTGCACCTTCATTCGCGTATCCGGATCTGAGTTAGTGCAGAAGTTTATCGGAGAAGGTTCGCGTATGGTTCGTGAACTTTTCGTCATGGCAAGAGAACACGCGCCGTCTATAATATTCATGGATGAAATTGATTCTATTGGAAGTTCCCGGATTGAATCTGGATCTGGTGGCGATAGCGAAGTACGTATGTGGAATATGTACACAAGTATAGCTTAGTTCTTAATTATATTGTAAATTATACTCTTAGGTACAACGTACTATGTTGGAATTGCTTAATCAATTAGATGGTTTTGAAGCAACAAAGAACATAAAGGTTATTATGGCTACAAACAGAATTGATATCTTAGATCCAGCATTGTTGCGACCCGGGCGTATTGATCGTAAGATCGAATTTCCACCTCCAAATGAAGAGGCCAGATTAGATATCTTGAAGATTCATTCTAGAAAAATGAATTTAACACGTGGGATAAATCTGAGAAAAATAGCTGAACTTATGCCTGGTGCATCAGGAGCAGAAGTCAAGGTAATGAAAAATAGCTTATAGTTTATTTTTTGCGATTAAACTAGTGTATATTTTTTATACTTAAATGAAAATAGATGTATATTTGAAGTTTGGTGAAATAGAAAACTTTAGTGTAATCGAGTGCAGCGACAAAGAACAAGCTTTTACATCGTAGTTATCATGGAATAAATGTCAAATGTAAATCTAATCCTCTGCTTTGAAAAAATTATTTTATTCTATATCTTCTTTAAAAGAGATGTTAAGATAAGATCTTGTGCTATTTCACTATCTTAAATTTTAATAGAAAATTTTTTGAGAGCTCTTATATTTTTTACCATAACAATAAGAATGAAAGAAATTTGCAAATTTTCTTGGCATGCAATAATTTCTTAAAACATTTACATATATATTCTAAAATGTGAACATATATTATTTATATTATAGGGTGTTTGCACGGAAGCTGGAATGTATGCTCTTAGAGAACGTCGAGTTCATGTAACTCAAGAAGATTTTGAGATGGCTGTAGCAAAGGTGATGCAGAAGGATTCTGAGAAGAACATGTCAATCAAGAAGTTATGGAAATAATCAGCTTTGCAATTTTGTCAATGTCACATTAATAAAATCTTTGATCTATTATGATATTCTTTCTTAAACGAATTATTTTAATCAAGTAGCAAAAGCAATGTATTTAAGATAGACGTAAACATAGAAACTTTGTTTATACAATTAAAGAACAATAAAATTTTATTACAATATCATTGAAACATTGAAATTTTATTATATGAAATTATCAATTACTATAATAAAAAATGCTATATCAGTATTAAATTATATAATTTAATTTAAAACAGCTTTTTGCTTATATATCATATATCTTATATAATAATAGCAATGCCGTTTTAAGCTATTTTTATAATTTTCTCTTGTTTTTAATAACGAATCATTTCCTTATAAAATACAAGAGAATCTATTTGCTAATAAATATTTATCTGATAATTATTCATTAATGAAAAAATAATAAAGCCTTTAACCATATGTTTTAATTTAAAGATACAATAAAATTTTCAGCTATGCGAAATACCTGTTACCTTATAAAAAAAACTTATATGAAATTCAAGTGAAACTCGTTGCTTCGAAGAATTATTGTTTGATCTACCAATTGTGCAATCAATAACTCTCCAATTTAATTTCCAAAATATTGACTCGCAATTAACTTTAACTGACTGCTTCATAAAGATTCGCCCCGAGCATTTTAAGATCACTATTTAATATCAAACGTTGAAGCCAATCGGCTGCTACATCATTCGGCGTTGGATTATCCGGAATTTGTCCGTTCAAAATAGGAATAATTTTGGCCAAGGCCATAGTGGTTTTGTTAACATCTACAAATCCACTTGAATCACTTGTAACTTCTCCTCTCGTTAAAGTCGGATTTTCAGCGCTTGAGCTTCCTGCCTTGTTCTGTACAGTTTTGGAAGGTTCGCTGAAATATGCAGATATATGATCCATTAATAGAACAAATCCACTTCTGATATTTTTCTGCATTAAATCCTGTACTTCTTCGCTTTCCGATACATCTAGCATCTGATCCCTCAGTTTCGAATAGACAGACGTATCACTGTTTTCGATATCATGTTGCAACGTGTAATAAGTAAAATTTTTTACAGGATCTTTCGAGCTGTCGGCAGATATGGAAGATGTAATTGCCCAATAAATTTGTTCTAAATCTCTCAACGTTAAGCGCTCCGTCAGAGATAACGAAGCTGTGACTTCGACAACTTTACTTTTTATGAAACTGCTCAACTCTTTAATGCCTTCATGTATAAAATAACTGGAAAGTGCCATGTATCTTGCTTGAACTTCATTGCCAATAATCCCATTGTCCACATTCTGCGCACCTTTGTACATATGCCCGCTAATCAAATTGAGCTGAATTCTAAGAAATGTAACTAGCATCGTATAAGAATAAATTATTACGGCCGATCGCGTGATTGCTAACACCTTCAATTGACCCCAAGATGTTATCTTATCGGCAGAGCCATCTTTAAGTTGCCTTATGATGACCTCTGTATCATTTTCTTTGACCACAGAGTTTCTTAAAGTCACTGCAAGGGACGATATCATCTGATTACATGTCCTCTCCGTGCTCTCATAGTACTGTCGTTTCTTTGTCCTTTCCATCAGCATCCTTATCTCGTTTTCTTGCCACTCTCGCAGCTTACGCTGCGTGTAACGCGTCAAAAAAATGACGCTACTAATAATGACACTCCCAAATATAAACTTACGCCTATGACGACTTAAAAATCCCCGAATGCTTGAAAACATGTCTAATTGTTTATGCAGATCCAATACACATACAAATATATTATAAAGACTTTAAAATTTATATGTGACAAACTTTGACACATAATCCTCAGAAAGATACCTTCATTCCATGTTATCCGACTCGGATTGCATATTCGTGGCAACGCGTTCTATTCTGTTTGTGATATAATTGGTAGTGTCAATGAATCTCTCTACACAATTCACAAGACACTTATGAACTTTAGGCTCCAGGCGTAGCGACGGCTTATCCATACAAATCTCCCAGCAGAGACCTGTCAATTCATGTACTAATCCCTGAAAACATCTGATTATATAATTTATTTCTTAGTCATGGCATAAAGATAACTTAAAGAAAAAAATATAATAAAAAGATAACTAAACATTCTCAAGTATCCATGGAATTAACATTGAATTATTCGATAAAGTTGCACATAATGAAAATATTATTGATAAATATTCGTATATTTTTATATTACAAAGTGCGAAATATAAATAAAAAAATATCTGTGAATTCACTTGCGTGTCTGACCCAGAAACTAACCTGGAATTGCTGCTTTTTCGTTTCAGTTTCGATAAAATGCTGCAACTGATCGTCTAGAACAACCTGCGTATTTGAGTTTTCCATAAGACTCATACTTCGAATCTTCGCGTTCGTATATCTATCTGCATTAATGCAAATTTTCGATTGTGTATCTTTAGTGCGATGTAATTCGGAACCGGTTTACATAGGATCAATTTCACCATCTCCGGTTAACTTGATCGGCCGATTATTCCATTGAGATTAACCAATCGCATTTGTCGTTGACTAGAATGGACCAATCACAGTTGACACTTATGGATCTACAATGAGGTCGTACGTCACATACAGAACCGGATCGCTGATTGCAGTGGTGAGAGGGTAGAACAGAGCTACAATAACCAATCAGGCTTTAATAGACAGAGAAGGAAGTTCTTACTATTATCTGCCTCTCACTCCACCTAATATCTATAATGCACGTGACGTATGCTATAGATTTTGAGCACCTGCAGTGAATATCGGAACGCACCCTGGGTCTACGATGAGGTCACAGTATTGTTGCGACTCTGCGATTGACCAATCAGAGAAATCATGTATTACGCACAACGATTGGTCTGTGTAGAGTCGCAACAATAGATCTGTTTTTTATTCCTGCACTCTCTGAACTGGTACACACGGTGCAATTAGTTGAAGTGAAGTAAACATATGTTTACTTCACTTCAACTAATTGCACCGTGTGTACCAGTTCAGAGAGTGCAGGAATAAAAAAAACAGACCTATTGAGTACTTACAGTGAATGAGATTCGTATCTTTTATCGCGATCGTAATTTCCGTTTGGGTGCAATGAGTGTGGGAAAGTGCAGCCGAAGCGACATGTTGCCTCGTTACGTACGTGTGTCGCCAGTACTCTGTCATTGTCGCGTAGCTGTTGGAAGTGGTGCAGTTCGCGGTGTATCGTTACGTGTAACACGGTTTTAGGTTTTATTCGTTTCTTCAAACAATATTTCTTATCAGTCCTCGCATCGATATGGCCTGGTTGTCCGGTCTTGCTGATAAGGCAGAGAATCTGTTAAATAAAATTGACAAAAACACCGCGGCTGTGTTAAATAAAGATAAGTACGAAATGCCGCAGGGTCATCTGTCAGATGTTACATGGCTCTCTCCGGAATCTGGGTAATTGCGTTCATGTCAATCTCAGGTTATTACTGTTGAATATTTGGATTAGTTGATCACTTCGCGAAATGTCATTTTACCATTTCGCTTTATTTGTATGAAATGTAAATAATACAAATTTATTTTATCGAAATGTCGCTTTTACGAACAGCTTTCAACAAGTTTTAACATATTGCTAATGGAAAAACAGCTAAAAAAATATGTAGTAAGAAATTAACATAATTGAAAAGATAATTAATGAAAATATTTTTCTTTTAATTTAGGCTAAATGGAAGTACATCCAAGACATCTTTGTTGGGATCATCGGATCATATTTCTTATGCAGCTCCTACCTCAAGTTTGACGTCAGTGAATCTGTTAAATGTAACGACACCTAAAGAAGATGCGCTATTTACATATCTGAATACACCTGATCCGAGTCCAAAGAAAACTGAATCCTTCAAATCACCATCAACTACTTCATCGTTATTGGTAGAACATCCGACAGATGATACAGACTCAGATTTATCGATTCAGAGTGATCGGATTAGTCCAACTCCGTCTCATGTCTCAATTGAAATGGTCTCCAATACTTTGGATGATAAAGATGCTGAAATAAACATGGAAAATATAAATTTACATTCATATAACGAAGTGCAGACTTTAGATTTTGAAAATCTAGATAACCCGACAACAGAAGCTGTACAGAATGGTATATTTTAATTTTTATCATATTAATCCGTACATTGTTTTCTACAATGTATCATTTTGTATTTTTATATTATAGAACACAATAGTGAGGAGGAACATTCAAATGTATTCTATCCCCAATCTAGATATAAAATAAGATCAAACAATTCAAAAATGGATAATAATTTAGATAATCCAATTGATTCGGTGAATAAACCAAAATATATAAGAGAAATGGAAAGACACTTAGAAAAACAAAATGAATTTCTTGGGAAACAAACGGACTATCAAAAAGAGATTGTAGTTCTACATGAAAAGTTGAAAGCTTTAGAAGCGGAAAAGTTGGAGCAGTCAAAGCAAATAGTAGATTTGCAATCTGTCATTGACAGGAACAGACAGGAGTTAAACTCGATTAGATCTGAATTGGAACAACATAAGGCTAGGGCATTAAAAACCTTACAAGAAAAGGAAAAACTTATAGCAGAACTGAAGAGCAATACACCAACAGCTATAGATGAAGCCACTATCATGGAGTTAAATCAATTAAAGTCAGTAAAATCAATCAAATATCAATTTTACAAGTGTATAGTGTTAACATTTGGCAGTCGTTCTATGAATATAATCTTTTGTATTAAATCATAGGCAGGAACGTGATAGTGTTAGGGAGGAAAATCAGCAAATGTGTCAGCAGCTGAAAATGCTTCGTGAAGAGCTAGTAAATGCAGATCTGAATTTGGAAAAGATAAGACAAAAGTCAGTTGAAACAAATCTACAAAATCAAGAAATTCTTGCTAATGAAAGACGTCGAAGATTAGAAACCGAAGAAGACATGAGATTACATTCTGAGGTAAATCACATTTTTTTGCATCTCCACAAATATTACATCTTTAAGTTATTGAATTAATTAAAAGGATTAAAAATATAAATGTTTTAGGAAATAAGATCCTTGAAAGATGAATTAATTAGTCAACGTAATGGATTTAGCTTGCAGTTACAAAAGCAGAATTCAGAGATTTCTAGGCTTAAGTTACAGTTGTCTGTATCGGCAACGCCGAGTAATGAAATGGATTCGAGAATAGCATCTCTTACCCAAACTCTGGTTCTAAAACAGCAAGCATTGGAATGTTTGACGACAGAAAGAAATGCACTACGTCTCCAGCTTGAAAAAATCGAAGTAAATATAATAGCTTATAAATTTTTAGAGAATATTTTTTTTATAATATATTCACAAATAAAACATTAAATTATAAAATTTTACATTATATAATAAAATATGTTTTTCTGCAAAGAATATTTTTGGACTTTTTGTGTATGCATACTAATAATAGATTTCTTGACAGCATGAATATAGAAATGCTGCAGGCAATTTACGGAGAAATATATCGTATAATAATATAAATGATACGGACGATGCAAAAGCTCAAGTTCCTGCGTTTTTAATGGAAACACCGTTCGATACCAGCGTTACTAGAAGAGTAAAAAGAGCTTATTCTTCATTAGATGCCATAAGCATTCGAACAGGAGTATTTTTAAGAAGATATCCATTAGCTAGGATTTTAGTATTGATTTATATGGTAAGTATATGTACATATTAATGTATTAATTGTCATTTATATTTTAAGTACTGCTTATTATTTTAAATATTTTATTTTATATTTTAAATACAAGATATAATAAATATTTTTGTAGGCACTGCTCCAATTGTGGGTCTTGGTAGTTCTCCTATCTCAATCACCAGAAGCTCATTAATAAAAATTAGAATAGCATCAAGCAAAAAGAAATATATTTATAAAAATTAAAAATTTTTTTGTGAATATCGAAAAGCAATATTTGCATGAGACATTTTAGATCTTGTACAGTTTGACAAGTATATCTTCATTTATAAAATTATTGTTTTAATAATAAATAAAAATTCAAATAAAATATAGTGATAAAAAGAGAAAAGAAAGAGAGGGAGGGGGAGAGAGAGAGAGAGAAAGAGTGAGTGAGTGATGTGTATGTGAGTGATAATCATAATATATTATAATTGTAAAATTCTCTTTATTTTTTTACTACATATTTAAAAGGGTATAATGTTACAAGACTACAAATACGGGCAGCATTGAAATAAATGGTGAAGAATCGAAAAATGTAAATAAGTTATATAATACTATTTTGTTCTTGTAATATAATCATAAATTATAACCGAATTAAAAATTTGTATATCAATAAAGAGTTCTTCCTTCAAAAAATCTTGGGGAATGCAATATATTCAAGCATATTCTCTCAATCATTTTTAAGTTCACACAAGTTATACAAAATACATTGAAATACGATATAATTATGAATATTGCTTTGTTAAATACTAATTTCTTATTATAATATTTGATTTCATTCTTTTTCCCCAATAGCAATATTAGAAATAATTAAGCACAGTGATATGACAAGACATTATTTTTGCAAATGTTTCTTTATAGTGGATTTATTCTCACGCATGCACGCACGCACGTATACACACACACACACACACACACACACACATATGTCGATTGTATGTAAGATCAGATTCATAAAATACTTTGTAATCATGTTGAATAAAATATTCTTATTGAAAATACATGCAGTAAATATTACGACGAATATTAGGTCTAATCGTTACGTTGAATCTAAATATTATCTAATCGTTTCCTATCAACTATTATACATAATATAGATATCTATAATGTACAATATATTTGTATTGCTCCAGTGATTGGAAAGTAGCACGTACAGGCACAAATTCTCTATTCGCGTACAGTTTGATTGAGTAATGCTAAAAGGATATTTATCACATGATTTCAGTATGAAATTTATTAATTATATCCCTGAAATATATATATTTATACGTATGTAACTATGATTTTTATCACACAATTCTAAAGTAGAGTAAATGCGGTATCAACATTGCTTTCTCAATTCGTTAATTATATAGATATCTCAAAATACATCACGATTCATAAAATAAATAAGAATTTGTTACTTGTGAAAGATATTGTGATAGCCAGATGGGTTGAAACGCGCCTGTTGGTGCGACAACCCACTCATCACCTTCACGCTAGCGTCTTAATCATTATCACACTGAAGCGCTTCGAGAAACTCACATTAAATGGCGATGAGCCGCGAGCCAAACTAGTAATAAAGATTCGACGCCTATACCGGTATGTAACGGGGTCATCGAAACTGTTTCTTTGCACTCCACTTTCGTAGCTTTATCAGTTATTCTCAGGACTAGCGAATCACATCGGGATCACCAGTTTTGGTCTCCGTGGGAGGGAGGTACATTTCCCTGTGGAAGTGCATCTTCTCCTCATCCACAAAAAAATGAACATGTCTCTCCCACGTTGGAAGCCAATAGCGCTAAAGATATCAAATCTGTTTTTTGTATATATATTATTCTCATATCGTCTCTAATAGCTTGAAATAGTCATAAAATTAAAATTTCCAATAATTTTGCATACATCAAGATCGTCAAGTTGGATGTCATGCGTTAAATTAGTGGAAGGATATCACATAAAAATTCTCGATTTAGCTTCTTCTAATCTTAAATATATTCATAAATATACGAACCGTTGCATGTAATTGGATGTGATCCTAGTTTACATGTTTCATGAAACGTAAAAAATAATCGAGCTGAAAAATACATAGAGAGAAATACTTCTTTACACTCGGTATTCCATTCGTTTGTTTCACGTTTATTTAATAGAAACAATATAACTTTAAATAAAATATTTTATTGAATAAACATTTTTTTAGTTTTTATTTTTTAGTTTTTTAATTTTAGTTGCATTAAATCATATTGTTTGACAGAAAAAAACAATTGTTTGAAACGATATATTTCGATAAAATAACATTTTCTTTACATTAAATATTTGGTAAGTTCATTTTTTATTTCCCGGGAGAAATACGCGGTACTTCCACCATATAGAACATTCTATTTCTCGCAAGTAAAAAATCACACAGGAAGAATAAAAGGCGCAGTATTATGAGATTTTTCATCGATATGCGATTGATGAATCTATAAATAAGTATTGTTATGTGTAAGAAATAAAGTGAAATAATACTTTTACTGAATAATACTTTTAATCAACAATACTTTTATTAAAATAATGAAATTGTTTAAGCAAAAAAGAAATACAATTTTTTTCAGAATATTATTTACTTTAAGATAAAAATATATATTTGAAAACTCAAATAATTGCATTTTTTAGTTCAGAAACATTGATTTGATGGACTATTTCAATGCATAAATTTCTTTGGACTTAAGAAAATTTGTTAAATCTAAAGAAATGTTTCTCTCTGTGTAATAAACTGTATTTACAAGTATCGGAGATTCATGTGACTGGACTTAAGCATATATTACATTGTGATCTGGTGTTAATTTTTGCCATGAATATTAATTTTATCGATCTTTCCTTTTCATAAAAAGAATTCATGTTTTTCGACGACCCAAGCAGAACAACAGACCACGATAACGTCAAAATGATATCAAAATGAATGAAGTGATTGTTCGAAGAGTGATAATTTTGAAGCCATTTCAGCGCATTTTGATGTCATGACGTCATGACATCATGACTTCTTGGTCTGCTTGGGGAGTTAATGATTATGTCATTATCTATGACAACTGTCACGCAGTTGACGTGCGACTGCGTTATATACGAGGGTCATTCAATAATTAAAGACACAAATAGCTGTGGAGACAAAACAGTTAGTGACAGGGTTGTGATACTTTCAGAACAGTAAGTTGATATGATATTTGAATAAAATTGTTTTATTTATAATCTCAAATTACGATGGCGAGTCCTCTTGAAATTTGTGAATTAGTTGAACAACTGACTTGGCCCCATCGAATTTCCATTTGTTTGGTCCATTCAAGGAAAAGCTACGTGGTAAGAAATTTAATGACAATGACGGTGTCAAAGAAAATGTAAATTGACTCCATCAAGACAAAGATTTCTTTGCAGCAGGCATAAATAAGCTAATTAAAAGATGGGACAAGTGTAAATGTTGCTGGAGATTATATTGAAAAATTAAAAAAAAAATATCAAGTTGTGTATTAAATCAATTGTTTTACCTCCAGAGCAATTTGTGTCTTTAATTATTGAATGACCCTCGTATTAAACTAAACTTTTCGCGTAAAATTGCGTATTCTAATATAGCCACAGAACGATCGTTCGACGAAACACGTAAGTTAGGTAAAATATTGCGAACAAGATAATACGGGTACGAATACAGACTTCACAGCCATGTAACAGTAACAGGATACACTCGACTGATGTTTAATTTGTTAAATCGGGTGTTACTGATGTTCCGTTAAAAAATCCGAGAGAATCTTCTTTCAATTAACTTTTGACTCTCTAACATTATTATGACTATAAATCATACCCCGAAACAAATTATTCAATGTTGTACGAATAATGCTACAAGGATTTGCAAACGTTACGAGAATTGTAGATCGTTATCACGTTTACTTTCAAAATATTAGCCGTTTAAGGAGAATATCGATTACTTGGATAAACAGGCTGGCTGTAATGAAAATCAATTTCGCCAACTGTTTCATCCGACATCCGTTGATGACTGGAAATAATGAAAAAGAGTTGAAAGTTTCATAAATTTTTTTTTCCAATTCAAACCGACGATCGGTTAAAATTTTCATTCAGCTGATTGTTTTGAACACCGTGATTTATTTATTTTTCAAATGTTTTACATCATATAACGCCCTTCAAGAGCCTCAAAAATATTTCGATAACAAAATGTAACAAATGCAGACACGGCGGTCTACAAATGTAATACCTCTGCAATTTTTCTATTCTATTCTAATAAACGAAAATCATCAGAAATCAATGTGTAAATCAGATCCAAAGCCCCATCCAAAGTCCCATTTTAATTATTCAAAACTTTTTAATGTTTCACTTTAAAGCATTTTGATGTTTAACTTATAAGTCGACGTTTTCAAATTGCGTATTATGTTGTAATAACATGCAATTTTTCTATTTTATTCTGATGAGCTCTCGAAAATCATCAGAAGTCAATGCGTAAGTTAGCATACAAAGTATTTTAATTATTCAAAACACTTATTGACATTTAGCTTCAAAGTATTTTGATGTTTAATTTATAAATCGACGCTTACGAATTGCATATCACATTGTAACAATATTCGTTCTTTTACTTCGTCAATTAGCAGATTGATCTTGTCATCCATTGAACATCCATTTTACCTTTCAGTGATCGAGTACCAATGAAAGATCGTGTAAGGACAGCTTAATTGCCAGGATCCTAATAAACTAGGTTTTTTTTTTAAATTATGGCGTTCTTTCCATATTTTACATTACTCGAAGCGATTATGCTAATACTGTTTTAAATATACGTGCCATCTAAACGTTTAATAAGTATCTGACGTTTAATCAAAGATTACTTGCAGTATCCAAAACTTGACATACAGACTTAAACATACAGTACTTTTCATCTTTTTTAATCGCTGGCACTCGGCTAGCTTTACGAAATCGTCCAAGAGGAGCAATCTCATTTGTTTCGATATCTCAAACAGCGAAAGTCTTAGCCTCTATGTTGGTAAAAAGTGCGCGAATTCTGCCACCTTGCATATATCAACATCTAAGAATAATTCTCTTCATTATATCTCAGAATAATTATGTAATACGACGCAATTACATCGGGATCTCCCTTATTTTACATAATCGAAAATATATCTCGCTTGCTGCGCAGCGAAATCGCTCGTTTTTCATCGAAATCTTCAAACTGACATTTCAGTATGGCATTAAATTCTTTTAGTTTAAAGTTTCGAGTCGAACTTGTCAAAGAAGCAATCTATTTGTTCAATCTCTGAAATCTATCGCGATGTTTCAGATAGCGCAACGTGAATGCGAAAGCGGAGAGAGCGTGCCAGAATAGACAAAAACTGGACATATAGCGTTGCTTCTTTCGTAAGATTGGAAGTCTTTTTCTCCTCGATAATATCGAGAAATATTGAGGAGTGTCTCAATATGTATAAGATAATCGAGAATTATCTATTCCTCACATTCGACATCTTTATAACCGAGCCTCAAATCAAAACTCCGTTAAAAATTTACCCCAATAACAAATATAATTATAGATATTTATTAATTATTATTTGCGAATCTCGTTATTCATTAGCCTCTAAAGCTTAATTCCCGAAAAGCCGTTCATTCTCAATTTACAGTTCGAAAATAATTAATGTTAATTTCTTCGGCAAACCAAAAAAAAACACAATCGTATTTCGCAACGTTGCAAGTTCACTTGCCATTAATTCTGGAGTATCCCGAAAGTTAATGATATTTGAATTCTAGACACCGAGACCCTGCAGAGTAACTTGTGAGAAATACAATTAATCAGGTTTTTTTTTTTTATATATATATTACGCAGAGCAGGAAGAGAGTCTATAGAATCATCTTCCGAAGAGAGGTATATTAAAATATATCTAAAGTTAAACGTGTGTCTACATACGCAGAATAGATGCGGGCGCCCGAATGACTCACCGCCTATTTACGCGCCGGTCGAGAAGAGTTATCAATCGCTGGACACTGAAAAATCAACATTCGCTCCTGCTTACCCCGGATTTATCGGACGAACTTGACTCGTCATTGGTGCGGTCGCGATTACCGCAACCGGTGGCTTGAAATGAATTTTTCGTCGGGTCGACGGGAAGTGGAGGCGATAACGTCGAGACGACTTTTTCCGTGGATGACGAGTCCTCCGCGTGCGACGGCGCTTGCGACCTTCGTTGCTGATTTTCCGGATTATTTAACACGGAACGAAGGAATCTTCGCGTTTCCGCCCGCAGCGCGTTCAGACGTCTCTGAAGGATACGATTGCGCCGTACGAGAATTATCGTGCGTACGATGATGCTCAAGAGATCTGCGGGGAACGATTGAGACACATCAAAAACGCGTCGGGAACAACGTGCAAAATGAGGTAAATCCCTCGAGCGAACGTGAGGGATGTACGAGGGATATACGAGGGATATACGTGGGATTACGAAACCGGCTCACACAGAGGAAAAGCTTCTGCCGCCAGCTTCGCTTTAAAGAGGAAGGTGCAAATGCAAAATCATATAAGGCAAAACTAATTAATCTCTACGTTCCTTTTTCTCATCACTGGATCAACATATCATGTTTTCTTTTTAATCCTTTTTTTAAATTATATATAATTTTTAATAATTTAAAACTGACATATCAGTTTATTCCTAGAGAAATTTAAAAAATATAAAAATTGGTTCAATATTTCCCGAGAAAAAAAATACATAAAGGTAAAAAAAAAAAAAAGATTTTACGAGAGAACGCTTCAAAGGTTCGACTATTAGATAACTAAAAACAGTTTGAGCGGTTTTTTTATATTAAAAGTAAAAAAGCTTCAAATTTACATAACAAGTGTATGACGATGGACTGAAATTAGACTGAATTAATACGTGCGTCACAAACTTGACATTTATAGTTTGATATATTCAAAAATCTTTCATAATTCAAAATAATATACGCGCAAAAAACAATTTATTTTTAGAAAATTGAAAAATCAATAGCCATTTTGCAATGCACCCTTCCTCTTAAACATGCATTTGCTTTATCTCTTAGTTTCGTCGCTCGGTATTTGCGAGAATCCTTGCCACGCGCGATTCGACGCGAAAGATTTCCGATAACGGAAATCGCTCGTTTCGGCGAAAATACGTGTGTCGCAAGAATTGTGACGTGCCTCGCTTGCCAGATCGTGAAGATTCGAGAAAAAAATTCTAAAATGATCGTCTAAAATAATTCAGAAAATATAATATCTCGCAATTTCGCGTTAGCGATTTCTTTCTTTCTTTTTTTTACCTTTTCTTCTTTCTGCGACGAGTCTTTTGTAATCCTCGTCCGCGTTCATTGGATACTCCGCGCTTCTGTTTGCGACGTAACAGTCTGGAACCGTGTCTATGTTGAATCTTCGCAAACAACTCTCGCGGGACGGTAGGAACGTTTCGACGATCGTCCCAGTTCGCAGCATCTCTTCCAACGCGAATCTTTGTCGTTTCGTGCCGTTTTGGGATCCTCGTCGGCGACGGACGCGCGCGCTAACGGCGGTTCCCGTCGCCATCGGGAATTCAGCTACGCAAACCGTCGGCGCCATTCTCGGTGCGAGAATCCTGAAACATGATTTCCATTACCGATTTATTACGCGTTCACAATATCTACTACTATTTAACAAGAGCAAGAATATAACAGCTCGTAACGTATAGACGATTTAAAAGATTTCGGCGAGTCAATGTTGTTTTATAATATTATTATAGTATCCATTTACAACAATCGGAATGTAAATATTTGCAGCAAAAAGACGAGACGTGCCAGTGTTTTTTTAAATTATTCTTATTGAAAGCCATCTAAAAGAATAACGATTAATTTAATTTGCGATTAAAACAGCATAATAAAATTTTTCCAATTGCAATAGAACGTTAAAAATGTTATGAAACATATTTTCACATAAAAAAATAGGATATTATTTATCATAACATAATTAATGACCAATTAATTTCTAGTCGATATACGAAGATCGTTTAGAACCTGTTTGATTGTGTCATAGAACTGCGAATGAATTGCGCGAATATATCTTCTTTCTCAACATTTGGATATCTATATTCCAAATTTACTCGGGATTCTATTTTCAAATACGTTCTAGAATAAATTTACATCAAGCAGAAAAATGTAATGTTGCATTCATATATTATCCTTTCTCTCCCTCTCAAGTTTTTTTAGACAGAAATAATAAAAGTAATTTTTTTTATTCTCATTGCAAAAAATAATTATTAAAACGTTTATTAAAATTTATTAGAATTTTTTTATTAAAATTTTTTTTATTAAGATTTTTAACAACATGTTTATGAACAACAATAGCAACATCATGCAACAAAAACATCGCATTTACGAAGCAAAATGAACAAAACATGTTATTGCAAACATGCAAGTATCTTAATTTTAAAATTAAAAATAATAAAAAGGCAGTTATGTAAGAGTACAGCGCGGTAGTTAGCGCAATTTAAAAATAAATATAATACATTTAAGAATATTATTATTATTATTATTATTAATATAATTTATGTATTAATTAATATATTCGAACGTTCGGTTCCACTTCGAGCCATTTTTAGCGAGATAAAATTTTATCTTTAACTTCCATTCGATTCAGACACGTTTTTCACATTAATTTTGACTTGCAAATTTTCTTGTTTTATTTTCGACCATCCACTTTTGTTCTTTCACTTGCGGACTTTTTTATTCTGTAAACCGTAATTTTTATAAATAAATTGATCGCGCTCCTTGCACGCTCCTGATTGGAATTTAGAAACATGGCTACACTTTCATAATCTATATCTTTGTTCTCGCCGTCTTTTTTTCCAATCACATTGGAATAACACTAATTGCGTCAAACTAAGAGTGACTCTATCTTAATCTGCTCGTTAGTGCGCAATCATTTATTATATTTCACTGAAGATGGTCCGAAGTAAAGCCGAAACGTTCGAGTATATGGATTAATTAGTAATCTTAAATATACATTTATTTTTAAATTGCGCATTATTTATATATA
>JANQDE010000075.1:803660-834631 GCA_037157785.1 Cephalotes varians
CACACACACACACACACACACACACACACACAAAGAGAGAATAGTAACTACAATTTTCAAACACACACGTCCAAGGAATACATATTTCGAAGATTAAAGTTATTCAAAATATATAATCATAATAAAACACGTTAAAAATAGCGCCTGCGATCCTTATTCGTCACCGTTCTCATCGAAAGATTAATACATGGAGAACAAATTTCACGATTGTGTACACGAGTCTATTCCGACGCGACATCAGTGAAATACAATTTTATCTTTTTGCGCGCATTAAAATTTTTTCCGAATATCCCGACGGTTTATTTCTAAAAATCTCGGTTCTATTTCGAATCTCCGCTACCATATATCTATCCACATTCTCGCGTTCCATTATAAGACCGTAGTTTATCGAACCAGATATATCCATTATATGACGAAAGCGAATTTCCTCGTATTCGCCTTCATCATCATAACAGATAAATAGTCGAGCCACTCAGCTCCGGCGTAATCTATCTTACGATTCTTTCAGAGAGGCATACTGATTCGTCAGCATAAACACGATTTTTTTTTCAACCTTTGGCACGTGTTGATGATTAACGCGCGCACACACGCGCCCGCCGAGCATCCGGAGTCGTCTATTTTGCGCATTCCGCAGACGATGCTGAAAATCACGCTGCGTGATGTGTGTGATATAACGTGTAACGATAATTCTGGCGTATTCGCAGGAAAAACTCGATTGAGCGTTAAGGTTACACGGAGAGCGATACACGCGCGGACCGCCGCAGCGACGAGGGCGGACACGTGGAAGGCCGTCTTACGTCATTCTGCCCCGCACGCTTGCTTTATTAGAGAGAGATGCGGGGACAAATGCCTCCACGCCCGACGACACGCGCGTACACGCGCCGACCTGTATAGATGGTCGGTGCGACACGTGCGCGCACTGACATCATTCCGATGCCGGGACACGTGTTAATGAGAAAACGCGCGCGCCTCGCTGCGTAGAAACTGTCGCCGATTTTTCATGGCCGATGGGAACGAGCGGGTCGACCTCTTGGGCAGGACGCAGGGCGAGGCCCCGATAGATAGTGCCTACGAATCTCCCCGAATAATTTCAGATACTCGAACAAATGACGATCTGGAGGGGAAGGAGGCGTTGAACGAAAACGCTTTATCGGATTCGAAGTGATAATTGATATATTTCATACTATCCATACAGTGAATTGATCCGTGAAATCGATAGATTGCTTTTTTAGTGCGGAGATTTTAATCGTCTGATCGCGCCTGTCTGATTTTTAATCTGCAAATTGACACTTCATCGATGCTTCCTTCGATTCGTACCCTTCCTTTTCTCTGTATTTTTCTGTATTATTTGGTAGGTGCATGTATCAATTGCATCTGTTGCATGTTAAATCTGCATGTTTGCGAGATTCATTTCAAACTCTCGTTGTCTATCTCTCTCTTACAGTTTCACCATTTCTACGATATTCTCGCAAACTTCACTTAATTAAATGTGCATCATTACAAGTACGATAAGTATGTTAAGTGTTAACTTCTCGAAACTTTCTGTACGTAAACGAACGGTAGATATCTCGGAACCACTGGCTCTTCTCTCAGATTCTTTGACCAAATTGGAATCGATTTCTTCTCTCAGGGACTGTCGAAATGCTCGTAGTTCTTGTGCAACTGACTTGAAAATGGAAGATTTTTTGTGACGCAAGCAAATATCGATTAGGAACACTCGAACAGAATTTTAAATGGAGTTTAGTGTACATACTCACATATTGGATGACCAGATTAATATATAAACTATAAGTGCGTAAGAGAGCTGCGCAGATAGTCTTATATTATGAAGGGTTTTGCGCTACTTTTGAAAAATAAATAATTATTAATATTATAATTATTATAATTAATATTATAAATATTATAATTAATATTATAATTATTAATATTATATTATCAATAATTTACTTTTAGTTATATAGATATGAATTCAGGTCAAAATTGATAATTGTTCCCTTTTTCTATTCCTATTTAAATTGTTTTTCTGGTTTATGATAATTTTCCACAATTTCATTGTGGTTCCTACTCTACAATTTACTTTCGTTATCTGTTTAAACTTCGCACTTATCTATGTCGTATTTTTCTTTGTCGTATTGCGTTACAATTTTACATCTCATCTAAATAAAACGGAAAAAACATCAAATAAAAAAAAACTAAAAGTTTTGTTATTTTATTTCACATAAAAAGAGTAAAAATATAATTGTATCAAATAACAAATTGTGTAATTTAATACAAAAATGAAAAGATAGAATAATTTAAAAAAAAAAATTATAAGAGAATTATAAGAAGAATTATTTTTTGCGAGCCAAGTAGTCATACAAATAAAGTTATTTTTATTAATCACTTATTTTTAGTACTATTTTATTAGTAATAAATTATTTTAATAATATACCTTAATCAATCAGAGTCGAGAACGTAAGGCCATAACTTAAATAGTAGCAAATCCAACGTGTTTATTTCTTTACTACTAATGTCTTATTACTTAAGTTTTCTGGGTGCCATGGCCATAATACTTTATTTTTTAATTAAATTTTATATTTTAATAGAATTTTTGTTTAAGAAGAAGACTTCCAAAGAAATGTATTATAAAATTGAAAGATGTGGCAAATGACAACATTCCACAAAATTTTCGTCGAAAAAAGAAAGAATCCAAATCGAAATAATTTATCATTATAACTGAGGACGTGAATTTTAGAACACCGTATATATAATTTTCATCTTCTGAATGAGTCATTAATTGTCTCTCCCACGAACCAACGCCCAATATCTTTCAAGGAAAGAGCGTTCGTGACAACATTGATAAAGAGCCAACGATATTTACGGCGAGTTTTTTCGATGTTAAATCGCATAGTAAATTAATTAAATTACTAGAAATCTTACACGATACATTGAAACTTATACGATACTTATACGATTTATTTAAAAAAAAATTGTAAAGTTGTCGCATCTATAAGTCGATGTAAAATATCGAAAAATATATATACGAAGAATAAATTCCGGGATTATATATAGATTGTCTATTTTAACGCACATTAATATCGTGAACTATAATATTGGATATTTTTCCACATTTTAAAACTTTTACTCAACATTGAAACATCTATTTCTAAAATAGTTTTATTAAAATTTTTTTTTATTACATTCAACCTCACATTCTGTCATGAGTCAGACTGACAGAACTGTAGTTTACGTAAATCTATAATTCAGCTTCTAAGCTATTGCTTCGCAAGCTACGATTTATTCACACAATTGCAATGTAGACACATATAGATATCTATTCATTCATCACTAATTGAACCGATCGCCACGTGAGTGAACAAATTGGTATCGAAGTAAATGCGTTCTCGCATCGTTTTATATACCATTCAAAGAAGAATCACGGAAAATATAAGTCAATAGCAAGATATAAAAATGAAACATGAAAAGCTCGCTTGGCTCGCGAATATTTTCCGATTAAACTTGATTTAGTTAAAAGTTAAATTTGAAATTATCGTAAATCATACGTGATAAATGCATCTCGTGCTTTAAATAATATTACTGATTGTACGAAAACAAGTTCGGATCAGCTTGAATCGAATTAGGTTCGGATTCGAGTACGGATGTGCAATAACTTCCAAATTGCGTTCAAGGGTTCTCAGCTACGCGATTCTTCATAACACATGAAATACCAATTTTCCGTACATAATTGTTGTAACAATTTCCGATACTTGCGATCGATTTTTAATATTTGGACGGATAATCTCGTTTTTTCGTTCACATGATTTTCGCACATATCTAGTCCCGGCAAAACTAACTTTTATGAACTCGCCTGTAATTAAGAACACAAGCTTAATCTCTTGATACGAAAAACAAATTTATCTTAGACCTCACATTTTAACTACTAAATCCTAGTTTGAAATATCTTTTTGGATACATTTCGAAAAACGAGAATATGGCAATCGATCGCAATCAGATTTATTTCTAAATAAATTAAGATCGTGCGAATCGAATGACTATTTAGTTTAATAATTATTCAATCAGTAACTATTTAGTATTATTTAGTACAGGAGTTATTAATTATTCAAATTTATTCTAGAAATTCGACCTAATTCAGATTTTAAAAATATCCGCGTGTCTTTCGATTTGCATTAAAATCTTCAGGTTGAGTGCAACCGGAAGAAATGACATTAATCGATGACCCTCTTCTTTCCCACGTTCCGCAAATTTACTGAATTCCCGTTTTTTTTTTCTGCACGAGGAGCTCGCGGAGTACACGTGGCGACTGCAAAGTTCAACGACTCGAGCTTGTATCTGCACGTATTCTCTTAGTCAACACATCCATCGAAGAAGGACACGCGCGATCTCTCATATAAATTCATTCTCTAAAACCCATTCTTCTCCTTTTTCTCACTTCGCAGTCAAGATTACATTTTACAGACATGCGCGAATTTATGGACCCTGCACACGAACAATGACATCGCATCCGTGACGTAAGAGGGAAGCGCGAGATTATCGACGTGTGTAAGGATTCAATATGTCCATGAAAACAGACGAAAATGGAAAACTCAGTTCTTCAAAATATCTACGAGATCATTTCCGTATCACGGTTTTTTAGCTTTTATCGCAAATTTTTACATAATATTTAATTGAAAATAAATATTTACATTTATTTATATATTAATCGTAAAATAATGTTTGAGTAACAAGATTATTTGCGTTTCGTATGTCTAAAGGACACGTCTTTGCACTGGAACGCCTCGGAAATTATACTGCTTTCAATTTTCCGTTTTGGTTTAAGGAGATTAAATAATATCCTGACGCAGGATGCTACAATATGAAAGAAAAATGGATATCTTAATGTAAAAATATTGAAATCCCACGCGATTAGAGTCCCGTGTTTGCAAAATAATTTATGAATTTGTCACTGCAATGTAATTCTATTGTAACAGATAATAATAATAATAATTCTATTGTAATGAACAATATTAAATATACGAAACTGTGAAACATCTAAATTATGTGACACTGCCGATCTTGTATGGCCTCAAAATTCCGAATCGCGGCTCAACGGATTAGACGACCGCTCCTCTCGATAGAGGGAGAAAACGAAATCACGTTGGAAAACACGGGACACATTTGACGTCATATTTCGCAATCTGTCGCGAATTCCGAGAATTCGTGTTGGCCAGCTTTAGTATTTTCCGCGCGGAAAATATCGAAAGCGCTCTCCTGTTGCATTTTGCGTCATTCGCGAGAGAAAACGCGGGGTAGTACAACACGAGCGAGCCCTCGACGAAACTCGATCTGCGCCGTGATCTCATCGCCGTGTTCGATCCTTTCGAATACAAAACCGGCTTACGGAGACGCGTGCAATTTCCAGTTGCGAGACGCGAGATAGGGAGAGAAGAAAAAAAAACACGTGTCGAACGACACGCGAACTCGAAACGTCACATGGAGATCGAGAATTCATGGGATCGTGCAATCCCTTTTGAGAGACGATACCCTCGTATACGTATATAATAAACAATGTGTACATAAATATATATTTATGTATTTATGTACGCATATGATATACACATATACGTATAGATGTACACATATAAATTATACTTACGGAGCGATGCAAGAAGAACTGTCAACTGTCACTCAACGTCGTTCCTCTCTCATTGATCTACACGCGCCGATGGTCGCAAATCGACTAAACCACGCCGGGGCAGTCGCCATGTTACTCCGGCCCGTGGTGTCGAGGGCACACCGCGTTGGTCACGCACGCGCGCGCTATATCGGTGAAGTACACGAGGCAAAGGCTCGAATTGACTCGGATGTGTTATATCACAATGACAAAAGGGACGACACGTGCGTCCCCACCATAACGGCCCGCCGTTGTCGCCGCCGACACCGCCGCCGTCACCGTGTCGGTCGTCGGAGACATTTCGCGGTAATGTCGTCGCGGCCAGACGGGTCGACCTCGGATCCGCGATTAAGCCAGCCTCGGTCTGAACTCTGAGCAAATTGCGTCACACAAAACGAAAAAAAGAAGAGATTGTCTCTCCGGGTAAAAAAATTTTTCCCCGGGAAAGAATCGTTTTCCCGGCGAAAACGAGCCAAATATATGATCGTAACACTCGTAATATAAATAAGAGATACCGACATTAAAATGACGGGGGATTTTTTTGGGGGACTTCGCGAAATTTGTTCGAAAGATATCTTTGAAGATATCTGTCCTTGAAAATTGAATTTCCGATAAAATCGTAAGATTCGTATCTACGATATCGCAAGCATCCTTCTTGTCGTGACTTGTCAAAAAAAGAACTTCCTAAAAAGTAAAAAGACGATTTATTTTGTAAATAAAAAATGTATTACTTTCGTAACGTTTATGAAATACATGCAAATGTAAACATGTGTAAATTTTTCGATTTATCTCTTAAGGACGTATTACGCTTATTTTCACAAATGTGTTAATATTTATACTTTAAATAAACTATATGTATATAAAAGTCGTATGACATTACATTATAATATAGATACAATATTTTTATTAAATAACATTTTTATTTATTTTTTGAAATTATTTTTTATTATTATAATCTGATAATTTTAAAAATAATGATAAAAATCGCCATTTTTTTGCATAAGTACTTTAAGTATTCAAAATGATTTACGCAAAATTTCTTTGCGATGTAGAAAAAAATTAGTTATTTTGTAAATAAATTTTGTTTTACAGAACAACTAATCTCTGCAGTGTAACAAAAAAAGAATTGATTTACATAAATCATTCTGAATACTTAATGTACTTATATAAAAAAATTGAAATTTATAACACCTGTAATTTTTTAACACCTACCTACATTTCCATACATTTCCATTAGAGTACAGATAAAAATTTTTTCTTTTTGCAATAATTTTTTATCCATTAAACCACTAAAATTTTGTATTACTTTTAAATACGATCCAGAATAATTTTTTCATTATTTTGAAAGTATGAATAATACATTCTCAAGGATATCTCAATTTTTTGAGTATGTCAAGGTACAAAGGGTCTACCAATCTAAAGTATCTACTACAAAACGATTTGTGTGTATTTAAATATATGGAAAATATATGGAAATATATGAGGAAGAAATCTCCGTAAGAAGCACGCAAGCACATGTTTTTACGATTGCAACACACACAATGAAATATGAAACACAATTTGCAGTTCTCGACAAAAATTATCGGTGAACGTGATAATACACGATGTTCCTGATAATTACGTTTTTTATTTTGATGACACCGATATAATTTCGATCGGGCAAAGTTATTTAAAGATTTGCGACCATGCGAAATTCGACCGGGTGAGATAAACACGAGTAACGTCTCTTCTCGATATGATATCCGAATAGCCGAAGAATTTTCGAATTATCTGATACAGCTATCTGCTTCTTTTTTTTGTCTGAATTTAGCCGTTAATTTTAGCTCCAGATTCCGAATTCGCCGAGCAACTTGTCTCGCCTCGAGATCGATGGAACGTGGATTCTCGACGCAATTCGCATTTTACGAGTTTATTCGCACATCCCCGTTAATTTCGCAATAACTTGATTACGCCAGCCGTCTGAATTAAATAACCTCATCCATTTGACGATCCGTTAATTTTTTTCGCAGATCTTAACTATTTGCGATTTCTTCTCGAAAGAAAATTTAGCTAAATGAAATCGGATCCAATGTTGATTAAAACCCCTAGCTATTTTTTGGAGCAATTGATGATTGACTGAACGTTCGCTTCGATTTAACATCCAGCGATATTTTTACGCATTTATATAGTCGAATAATTTGCTTTTTGATTTTACCTCTGTATTTAACAAGTCGTTTTTTGTGTGCTCAATTGACGTACAGCGAGCCTTGTATGTTTTTTTTTTTCATTTTACTTTTCTTCATAATAGCATTAACTGTTTTTACGCAAAGATAATTTTTTATTATATAATATAATTATATGCAGTTATCTTATCAATATTGACATTTATTACATGTATAATAATGTAATTCTTATACTTATTGCTTGTTCGTTGGATTTTTTCTAATTTTTGCATGATTCTCCAATGAAATCTTATTAATTTCTTTCACAACGAATTGTTAACGTCTTAAATCTTTATTCTTAATCTTAATTCTTTATGCGTTTTTAGGCTACGAGAATTGAAGCAGAATTTCTCAACATCTGTTTATCGTTATTATCAATTGTCAATTAGTAAATGTAATATCTGTTTATTAGTCTCCAAATTAATTTTTCTTTATTATAATCTCTGCTGTATTAAATTTATAGACATCACTTAGAAGCTTAAAAGATTAAAGTTCCTTAATACTTGCGTCAGACTTCTTGATCTGATGAAAAGAGGAAAATAAGAGAGAGAGAGAGAGAAAGAGAGAGATAATATACATCACGTATATTATCGTAACTCGACTCTTCCAAGTTACGTCCATACAAAAAACTTTTTGACGATGATTAGCTTAATAAATTGTATTTTTATTTAAAAAATGGTAACAATTATGACGTTATAATAGTAACAATTATCTTTGAATTTGTATTAAGTGTATATATCACATATATATATATATATTTCAAACATTATCAAAAGTATAAAAGATTATTTTATTATTACGTCTGAGTACCTACGTAAAATTTCATCACAATTCTCTTATTGCTTAAAATTTGATTTTTGTTTGCACTGATTCTTATGTAAAATCGCGTTTTGTAGTACTCATTTGTAAATTTGATGAGGAAGTAACATTACAAATTAAATGAAATTTTTTACAAATACTAACAAAATTCTAATAAATAAAACGTAAAAAATTTTTGTTTAAATTATTAAATTTATTTATTTATTTCTTTGAAACTGTAGCAATATACGGTGCACTATGCATAAACGATTAGGTTTGTTTTTCTTGCTACACTTCGCACACTTTACACTAGATGTAAGCAAGAAGAACATTCCTATTATAAGCCAAATTATTCGTTGTTTTTTGTAAGTGATTTTTTTGTTTCAAAACGTATTTACGGCCAAAATTTTTTGTCGTTTATTAGGAAAAAGATAACTCTATAAATATTTTTTTCTAATCAACGACAAAAAAATTTCTTTGTTAAAGATTAACAAAATTTCTTCTTTTTTTTCATCACAAGTTATCTGAACGACGAAAAGACGGTGAAATAAGACATAGATGTTCGCATCTTAGAATATAAAATGATTATAGATCCCCGCAAAATTCTAGATGTCGTATGAATTGAAAAGAATCATTCTTACCGAAACATAATTCTGCATCGATAGCACGTACATCTTGCCAGCCGTTAATGTACATGACAAAAGACACCTACAAAGCAATGTGCTCAATAGCCGTGTTGTTCTTCGTGACATTCTGACTATAGCATGTTGTATCTAAAAACAAGAATCATAATCTTCTATCTGTCTCTCTCTCTACAACGATCAATCGATTCTCATCTTTCAAATAATTGGAATATTTAAAATTTGAGAAGAACAAAAAAATGATAAAGAAAATAGAAAATAAAATAATTTTAAAGACACTTAAGAAAATTGTTGAAAAACAGAACAGGTTTACTCTCTTCTGCAGTGCTGAAGATCAGAAAGCAAAAAATTTTGGATACTCTTTATCGAAAAATTTATCTGCATTTTATCACTTTTTTTCATTTTCCTATATCGCGCAAATAACTTTGGCGATATATTTACGCTTTGTGGAATATTTCGGCACTATTTTTGGTCCATTATCTTTTGGCCAGAATAACTCAAAATAAAAAGATGTACGAAACCTATTACCATCGCTACGTATCTGATCACATTTCTTCTTTATGATTCATTACGGAAATGATCTGCAAGCAATGCAAATTTTAAATCAGTGCTGTTTAAGATTGGTCATTCTGGGCATCCCAATTAGCAAACAATATTTAAAAAAATGTTTTTTAAAAAAATATTTGAAATACATTTTCAAAAATGTTAAAAATAATGGATTAAATACCCTTTTTCCATTAAAAAAACCTTTATTTTAACATTTCAAAAAATATTTTTTTAATGTTACGTTCCTTTGAACTTATCTCCGAAGTTAGATTTTCTAATCGGCATCTTTGAAACACGATCAAATTTTTATTTACGGTATGCAAATATTTAGGAGACGAACAAAAATTTCCTTTCACATTTAACCTTTTAAGTGTTTTATTTTATTTTGAAAATGTACATTTGTGTGCTTAATTATTTTTAAGCTACGACGAGTATACTGCACACCCGCTATACATTTCTTTTTATTTCAAGTAAATTTTTTTTGTATGTTTCTCTTTTTATGTCCTAAAGTATTCTAAAATGTGTTAAAATTACGAATATGTTTTTTTGTTTTATATAAATTTTATTTTAATATCAAATGCAAATTTTTTACTTTATGACGAGATACGCGACATTAAACAAAAAAGCCACCTTTTCATGACGCATATACTCAACATAAATATCGAAAGGGTTAATTGAAGTTTCTTTGAAAATGAGTACTATAAATACCCAATAGCAGCAAACAGACCGCACGCGTGTTGCGCGAGCGATATGTAGCTCGTATCGGTTATTACCATGATGCTCATAGTCATCACAGCCATCAAGTATGAGTAAAATAATGCGGGATAGTAATACATCTCTCTGTCGAAGCTGTACTTGACATCGAACAAATATTTGTAAGAGCGTGATTTATTGAGAGGCATAAGTAGATCCAATAATTGTGGAGTTACTGGGATCAGCATGTAAAGGCTCAACGAATAAATCATAAGTGCAACTCGCGTTATTACTATGATGTAAAAATGAATCAACAAATAAACGAACCCGCATTATTTATTAGATCAGATTATTTGTTAGATCAGATACATTGTGCAATTTACGATAACATGCGTGATGAATGCGATACGAGCGTGACGAGTTAAAGTGTGACGAGCGTTAAAAGCCGAACAACACGCGATTTATCTCATTATTACTGACGTAACTTATCATTTTCCTTCCTACAACAGCGTACTCGTGCATAATTTGTAATTCCGAGGAGTATGTGAAAACACACCAGTGATAGTTGATAAGCGATAACAATCGTTCTATCTGAGGAACAAAATGAATAAAACGATGGGTACAATTCGCGTCTTGCAACTTTTTTAAGGGCTTAAATGAAAGATTGCAATTTGTGAATTCTTACATTCTTATTTTTGAGAATTATGACGAACAATTTAATGTAATCGCCGTTTCCGATCAACACTATGATGAAGCATTCGCATTCTTCGGTCACGGTTCTTTATATTTCAGACAGTCTTACAAACTGAAAATCGGCGATAATTGCGAATACTTTTACGTCTCTAACGTTTCCACCTACCTGCATTAAGATGAATATATATAATATATATAATATATATAATATATAATATATAATATATATAATAAATAGTCAATGAGTGCGAATTGCGACAAGAATGATTTTAGACGCGATAAAACGATTTATCTCCAATAACTTTCGTAGGAAGATATATATAGGCTGTTCCGGATCAACCGCACTTTTCATATACGTTGACCAATTTTGAATTGACTTTTCTTTATAAAAATATCACAAACAAACTTCGCGTTTTAACCAACTAGAATTTAAAATTCATTAAAAATTAAGTTTAGTCGAAATTCTAATTGGTAGTGATATTTTTATTAAGAAAGAAGAAATCAATTTAAGATTGATCAAAAAAATAATTTATTTAGTGCGCGCGCGCACGCACGCGCACACACACACACACACACACACACACACACACACAAAACTTTTATTTGCACAAAATGGTTTTTACACTAGCACATATAATTTTATACTGACAGCAGATCGCATAAAAAAGCAGCGAAATTTACCTCAAGAAAAACGATGCTGAAAATACAAGACGTTGTCATGGTCGGCAACAGTATTTTCATAAATTTACTTTGCGTCGGCCAATCGCCGAGTTTCGACAAAAGGATCTTGTTAATATTGTAATAACGCGTCACCGCCGACTGCGTCGACTCGATTTTGTCTTTCGAGGGGGCTGTCAGTTCTTTCTCAAGTTCCAGCGGACATTTTCCTCAGAGACGGTCCCCTATATATCTAAATAATATAATGATAAATACTATATTACGCGTATCCATTAATAACACATTGGCATTGCATAGTAGCGTCGGCTATGATAATCACAGGTTGTCGGAAAACACGTGCCGATCGTCTCGCGCTCCTTTGCTTCTCTCGTTGTCGGTGCGAAAGAAAAACGTCGCAGAAAATTATACTTCACGAAATGTCAATCGCCGCGGTGACACATATAATAGATACTCCACATATCTCTCTCCTCTCCGAAATTCTCTTTGCATTAAGAATATATTTTTTCTGTTTTCTTTATGATATCGCATGATTTTTAACGTGAGTTGCGTCACACCGATAAGTATTTGATAAGCCTAGCAGGATCGAGCGACATGAAAAATCGCGCGATATGAGCTTATTAAATTATAGTATATACGAAGGGAGGTTTTTGCGTAACACGTGCCATCGTATAAAAATCTAATCGATAAATAATTTATTTTTAATTTTCGAGTGTTTTATCCCGAATGCTATTACCGTTCGGTCTGCCGCGTCTGCCGCGATCTAACAATAATGAATTATATCGGCACGTGTTAATCCATGTAAGAATGTGAACAAATCGAGAAGTTCATTGAAGATAAAATAGAATAAAAACAAAATAAAAAGTTTCCACCGAGAAAAGAGATAATTCAGATACCTGCTTTAAAATAAAAAAATATATATATGGCATATGGTGCAATGTGACGAAGAATCTACATCTCAGGAAGAAAGCATCATTATTATAAAACAAAATATACAACTTAGAGATTGGTTTTTTGTAAATGCGACTGGATGCCACAATTCTTGTTATGCTTCAATTTATTGTTATGAAATATGCGTAAATTTTTGAATTAACATTATTTTCATTAATTTCGGATGACTAAAAATCCGGACATTGTTATTGAAAAATAATGTAAAATAAAAACATAAAAGGGTGTTATGTATTCTTTTTTATGTTATATACATTTTTATGTTATATACATTTAATTAATTCAGAATATGTTTATTTTTACTCTGGTATTACTCAGGTAGCAAAGTGACGACAAAGTGACGTCTATTAATGTCTAATAAATTAAAATATAGAAATATAGAAATACATCACTATATCGTTTTTTAACATGTCACTTTACTAGATTATTATTGATTCTTGGTATTTAGATATTATCATTCATTAATATATAATATTCATATTTATAATTCATTAGTTAATATTTATATGTTTAAACCATGATTCATTAATAAATATTTATATATCTAAATCATTATATATCTAGTCTTATTCTTATTACTAATCGCTGCTCAAAACCTAATTAACATCCGCGCTGAGAGACCAATGTTTAAATCGTTATTTGAGTTATTTTCTATCACAATACCGCAATATTTCTTAAGGGGGCGTGAGTGTACGGCAAATATAAAGAGAATTTCTTTTGGAGACATTTCCGTCGTGTGTTCGATAAATAGTCGGTAACGATGAGATATTTCACGGTCGGCAAATATTCGAGTAGCATCCGCGTTCCAAAACACATTCCAAGAGAGAATTCCGTATTATCTACTTTTTGGTCATATATATCAATTTAATTGATTATTAATTCAATAGATGAATTGCTTAAGACTAACAATCTGAAGTATATAATTTGTTGCCTTTAATCAAAATTTTAATTGATCTTGTCTTAATTCTATTTATTTATGTAAATGGTGAGCGATAAAACATGAAATTATATTTTGTTTAATTGAAACCAAAATATGAATTTGAGATAAATATTAATATAGTACAGCAGTATTAGTAAATCAGAGAACTTATCTGTGTATCATATTTAAATTATAAATTTATATTAAAAATAAACATATTACATTTCCGGGAAAAAATTATATATGTATATATATATGGACATATTTTTTATATAATTATATATAATTGTATATAAAATATGTCAATAATTATGTCAATAATTTTATATAATTATATATGAAACATTTTTTCCCGGGTTAATACATAAAAATTTTTGAAATTTTAAAATGAGTGGCATTCAATTGCCCAACGTAATTAAATGGAATACTTCAGTTTTGGCTTTGGTCATATACTTGCCACGAATGGCATCTAATAACCAATTGATCAATTGGCTAATTCATAATCTGAACTTCTGGTTAGTTGACCCAATAGAAAAATTCCAAGCACTAATCGCTGTGAATAGCTATGATCAATTGCAACGTGGACGCAAATTGAATGCTCTCTTCTCCGGACAAAGACTTTGAAAATTATTCCCTTTTTCTGTAGAAATCCTATAACAGAATCTGGTCAATAGATAGAAACTTTTAATTAATTCGTTATTTTTGCCAATCGCCACTCAAATTCAGATTTCAATAATTTTGTTAAAGATAGGAACGTGGAGTTAGACAACATAAAGATAAAATCGGATGAAGACATAAGATATTTTAAAAACATTTTTGCAAAAGCTGTCTTAAAGACGTCTCTAAGACGCTTTACGACCCGATGATCTTTGGTCTTTGTGTTGCTTGGTAAGTGAATATACGATAATCATTTTTACTAGATAAATTTAATTAGTAATTAAATATAATATATATATATATAATAAATAAAAATTTAATTACATTTTTATTCTTAATATGAACCAATTTTGAAAACATCATATTTATCTATATCATATTTATCTATATTTGCAACACCGCTTGAATGTATTTGTTTTTTACTTAATAGGATTAAAGTTATAATTAAAATTAGAATTGTATACGTTTGGAAAATTACACAAATCACTAATTATATCATTCGATTTTTCAAAATCCTTCTTTTTCTCTTTCTTCTTTTCTCATCGCAAGTTACCTGAACGATGAAAGGGCGGTGAAATAAGATACGGCTGCCTGCATCATCTTAAAATTCAAAATGGATATATATCCCCGCAGTACTCTATTCTAGATGCCGTACGAATTGGAAAAAGCCATTCTTACCGAAGCATAATTCTGCATCGATAGCACGTACATCTTGCCAGCCGTTAATGTACATGGCACAAGACCCCTGTAAAGCAATATGCTCAATAGCTGTGTCGTTTTTCGTGACATTCTGTACCACAGCATGTTGTATCTAAAAACAGTAATCATAATCTTCTATCTATCTTTCTCTTTCTCTACAACGATCAGTCGATTCACATATTTCAAATAATTGGAATATTTAAAATTTGAGAAGAGCAAAAATGATAAAGAAAGCAGAAAATAAAATAATTTTAGAGATACTTAAGAAAATTGTAGAAAATAAACAGAACAGGTTTGTACTCTTCTTGCTAAGAGTCAAAAAGCAAGAAATTTTAGATACTCTTTCTCGAAAAATTTATCTGCATTTTACTACATTTTTTTTTATTTTCCTATATCGCGCAACTTTGATTGTATACTTGGCGATATATTTACGCTTTGTGAAATATATCCGCACTATGGTCCATTATCCTTTGGCCGGGATAACTCAAAACGAAAAGATGTATGAAACTACCTATTACCATCGCTACGTATCTGATCATTTCTTCTTTGTGATTCATTAAGGAAATGATCTGCAAGACAGATATGTAAATTCTAAATCAGCGCTGTTTAAGAATTGTCATTCCGGGTTTTAGCTTGATATGAATCGACTTCTGTTGCCGTCAAACCTGTCCAGAATTATGTACAAATCTTTCCAAGCACTATTCTACATTGATTGGAGGTAACACGAAACAATTTCGACAAACGTATTTTAATATCGTCGCGCGCTCACTTGAATTCCGAGGAGACTCATAACGATGATAGTAATGAAGAGCAGCATAAACGAATACATTTCGAATAAAGAATCTAACAAACGGACATATCTGAAAGATACATAAACAGATAAATCGCAATGCAAAACATATTGCAGTGAGAAAAAAATTCAAAACTCACTCAAGACTCAGCTGGTGTTTATGCAAAAGAAGCACCAGTTCGCAATAGGTCTCGTCATAATTTCGCGATTTGGGCTTATTACAAATTACATCTACATCTTCAACGGGAATATTTTTCTTTGAACGTATCTGCGAGGTCAGATGTTCTAGTCGGCACCTTTGAAACAACGATCAAAATTTTATCTCTCGGTACGCGAATCTGTATATAATTAAGAGAAATGAAAAAATTCTTTTTTACATTAAATTAAAATTTCTCTCTCTCAGAAAATGAGTGCTACAGATACGATACCCAATAGCAGCAAACAGACCGCACGCGTGTTGCGCGAGCGACATGTAGCTCGTATCGGTTGTTACCATGACGCTCATAGCCACCACAGTCGTCAAGTATGAGTAAAATAATACGGGATAGTAATACACCTCTCTGTCGAAGCTGTAGTCGACATCGAAGAGATATTTGTAAGGGCGTGATTTATTGAGAGGCATAAGTAGGTCCAATAATTGCGGCGTTACTGGGATCAGCATGTAAAGGCTCATCAACGAATAAATCATAACTGCAACTCGCACTTGTTACTACGATGTAAAAATGCATCAACGAATGAACGATCGAAGCTGCATTACTTATTGCCAGATCGGCTTTGTGCAATTCACGATGACGTGCAGTACGTAAAGTGACGACCGCTAAAAACCGGACAACACGCGAATGATTTATCTCATTATTACCGGCATAACTTATCGTCATTTTCCTTCCTACGACAGCGTACTCGTGCATAATTTGTATTTCCGAGGAATGCGTGAAAACACGCCAATGGTAGTCGATGAGCAACAATAATCGCTCTATCTGAGGAACAATGAATAGAACGATAGATACGATCCGCGTCTTGTAACTTTTTAAAAGGTTTAAATGAAAGATTGCAGCTCGCGAAATCTTACATTCTTGTTTTTAAGAATTACGATGAACAGTTTGACGTAACCGCCGATTGTAATCAGCACCATGATGAAACATTCGCAGTCCTCGGTCACGGTTCTCCATGTTTCGGACAGTCTTACAAACTGAAAATCGGCGATAATAATTGCGAACACTCCTCTGCGCGTCTCTAACGTTTCCACCTACCTGCATTAAGAACAATGTGAATAGAACAATGTGAATCACTGTGTGCGAATTGCGACTAAAAATTAAAAAAAAAAAAGACGCGATAAAACAATTTTTTATCGTCGAGAACTTTCGTGTATAGAATGTGCGTAGGCTGTTCTGAATCAGCCACATTCTTTTCGTATACATTGGCCAATTTCGTATCGATAATTTTCCTTAATAAAAAAATCACAAATAGATTTTGTGTTTTAAGCAACTAGAATTTAAAAGCTCTCTAAAAATTAAGCTTAATTAAAATTCTAATTAATAATTTATTGATATATATATATTTGTTGATATATATGAATAATTTTTATTAAGGAAGAAGAAATTGACTTAAAGTTGATAGAAAAAAAATAATCTGGAGCACTTTGTATAAATCGTTAAAGCGGAACTAATTAATTATTTACTCGATACAATAATGCAATAAAAAAATCATCTTTTGAATATTTATGAGAAATTCAAAAAAGTTGCCAGACAATCATTCTTAAGATACTCTCTAAAAAAATCATTTAAATCTCAAAAAAGTTTTATTTAAGGTCGTTTTTAAAGCTATATTATTTAAATATTTATATGTGCGGTATGTTGAAAAGTGCTAATTTGAAATTACTTGGCACAGTCTTCATAACTTTTTTTATCAATCGTTGATTGCTTCAGATGTTTAATCGGAATGAATATATAATACACACATATATTTTTCTTTGCACTAAGTGAATATTTAAAGTACATTTATATTTATTATCACAAAGAAATTAGAAAGAAACTTCGCGAAGTTAACGCTATGTACTTCTCATCATGTCTAAATACTTTACTTAAACACATATAACACATATATATGTTTTCTTTGTACTAAATATGAATATTATATTTAAGGTATATTTTATTATTAAAAAATTATATAAAAGAAGACTTCGCGAAATTAATGCTGTATACTTCTTCGATCATGTCTAAAATAAGCTGCACGTGCCGCCATGTTAACCACATTTATACTCTTTCTCTCTTCCTTTTTCTTTCGCGTATGCACGCACACACACACACAACTTTTATTTGTACAATAGTTTTTATACTGGCACACATAGTTTTACATCGATAGCATAAGAAGCGGCTGGAATTTACCTCAAGGAAACCGATGCTGAAAATAAAAGATGTTATTATGGTCGGCAACAATATCTTCATGAATTTACTTTGCGTCGGCCAACAGCCGAGTTTCGACATAAGGATCTTGTTAATATTGTAATAACGTGTCACCGCCGATTGCATCTTCCCGGCTCGGTTTTGTCTCTTGTGGAACTGTCGGTTCTCCCTCAAGATCCAGTTCGACATTTTCTGAACAGTCCCCCATATCTAACAATAAATACTTTATTGCATATAATATAGTATAATAATATGTTACGGTTTTGCATAGTAACGTTGGCTATGATAATCACGGGTTGTCAGGAAACACGTGCGGATCGTCTCGCGCTCCTTTACTTCTCTTATTGTCGGCGCGAAGAAAATAGAAGATATCGCAGAAATTATATACTTCACGAAACGTCAATCGCCGCTCTGACACACTCGATGCGCGTCTCTCTTCTCCCTGGAATTCGCATTGCGTTAAAAATATTTTTCTTTTCTATTTTCTTTACAATATATCGCGGTTTTTAATGTGTCACGCCGATAAATATATGATAAGCCTGGCGGGGAAGTCGAGCGATATGAAAAACCGCGCGATATGAATTTCTTTAATTAACGGCGTAGATCTACGAGGGGTTTGCGCAACACGGAGGAGACATGTGAAAATTTAATCGATAAATAATTTATTTTTAATTTTCGAGTGTTTCATCCCGAACACGTTTGATCTCCGCGCTTGCTGCGATCTAATGAATCATATCGGCACGTGTCAATCCGTGAGTATGGGAATAAAGAGAGTCTCATTAAAGAAAGTAGAAAAAAAAAACAAAACAAAAAGACCGAGAAAAAAGATAATTCAGAAGACAACCGCCTTTCTAAAAAAAGAAAAAGTGTACGTGGTGCAAAGTGATGAAGAGTCCACGAAGGAGAAGCATGATTATTATAAAACAAAATCTACAACTTGGAGGCCGTCTCTTTGCGAAACGCGACTGAACGTCTTGTATGCTTCAATTTATCGTTACGAAATGTGTATAAATTTTTTAAATTAACATTATTTCCATTAGATTCGAATGATTAGAAATCCGGCCATCCAGTTATTGAAAAATAATGTAAAATAAAATAAAGGGTAAAATATATAAAGGGTGTTACGCATTCTTGTCTATGTTATACACATTTAATTAAATACATTCTGACACACTCGGAATATTTATTTTTTACTCTGGTGTTCTTAACAGTGGAGTAACGATGACGTCTAATGACGTCACTGTCGAGGTATTGATTTTTAGTATCCAGATATTATTATAATATTTATATATTTAAACCATTATATATCTATGGTTCTGTAATGCGCATGATGTATCTTATTTTATTGTTCATTAAATGTTAAACAAAGATAAAATCATTATGCGCTTTACGGAACGCAGCCTAGTCTTATTACTAATTGCTGCTCAAAACCTAATTATCATCCGCTCTGAAAAATGAATTATCATCTTATTATTTTTTATCAATGCCGCAATGTTTCTCAAGGGAACGTGAGTGTATAATATATAAAATTTATATATTATATATAATATATAAAAGATATATAAAAGAATATATAAAATTTCTTTCTTTGTAGTCATACGTTCGATAAACAGTCGATGAGAAATATCTCGCGATCGATATTCAATAATGACTGCGCTCCAAAAAAAGAAGCTTTTTTTGCTTATAGTCTATTTTTTTTTATCAAATCGATTAAATTATGTTCATTTCTACGAACGTAGATTAATTTTAAACTCGGTTTAGCTCATTTTTTATCCTTTTCTATTTCTAAAAATTAGAAAAAGATAATGAGTAAATTAGCTGGCGATTTTATCGGCAATATGCGATAAGTGGTATCATACACGTTAAAATGAAACTTGGTGCGTTGGTGTTCTGATGGTCCCACGAAAAAGGCCGGGATGGTCGCTCTCAGGCTGAACGCAGAATATTGCTCTTTTTTGCTTTCTGTACGGCTGATCTCTTGGCCAATCAGAGTTTTATCAGATTCGAGCACGTGACAAATTGAAAGCGCGGTATAGCGACATCTGTCGGATTTCCACAGGCCAACGAAGAATGCTGTTCCTTCTGCTTCGAATTGATCTTTGATAACCTAGGCAAGGAGGTTCGGGAGCAAGAAGTGCTCTTTCTGCTGAATGCAATCATTACTACGTATACCATATATTCTTGCGTCAATGGGCCAAAAGGATGCTCCCTTCTTCACAGAAGGATCCTGAACTAAAACCTGATTCTATGATTCTTTTCTTTTCTAAAGGAATCAAAAAAGAAGGTACTGGCGCGCGCCGTTTGTGTAAGGTGTCGAAGATTTTGTTCTCGATATAATTTGTACAGAAAACGAAGTGAAGAAACAATCCATTCGTTGCTTTGTTTACACTCTGTGAAAATACAGAGTAGGTTTGGTGAAAATCCAAGAAAGTGATTGCTCGGCATAACAGAATTTGAACAATTAGCCACCATTCAACGCGCCCCAAAGTTTGTAGGCTGATAATTTAATTGTAGAATGGCCGGGAATTTTTGGCAGAGCTCGCATCAGTAAGTTTGGAAATCGCGTCGCAGCAAAATCTCGACAAACGAATTTCAATTTATATGTGATTTCTTGTTTTCAACAGCCAACAGTGGTTACTGGATAAACAGGATTTGATCAGAGAACGTCAGCACGATCTGTCAGTGCTAACGGAAGAGGAGTATCAGAAAATATTCATTTTCTTTTCTAGCAGTAAGTTGAAGTGATCTCGCATCTAATGGAGATTAACAAACTCGTTCTGTATCTATTAATTGATAGAGCACTTTGTGTGTCTTTCTATTGGCATTGATTGTTAATTCTCCTAAATTATGACCTGATGTTAATCAAAATACAAATTTAGTACGAATAATTTTAAGATATATTAAAACTGTGAGGATTCATCTAGCAAAACTCTTCTTTTTTCTTTGTTTCTGTTAATAATATTAAAGAATTTAATATATTTATATTTCGATGGTCAATTATTAAATTCATTAAAGGAATTCAGTTTAAACTGTAATTGACTGTTTGTAAGCTGTTATAAAGAACTGTTTATAGAAATCTGTACTACATTCTGTCATACAATTATGCACAAGCATATTCTATATGTAATGCAGTCTATATAATTACATCCATAAATCCTGCCATTAGTGATACAGATGATAGGTGAACAGTTAAAATTGAGGCAACAAGTGGTAGCTACTGCAACAGTGTATTTTAAAAGATTTTATGCTCGCAATAGTTTAAAATGCATAGATCCTCTATTATTAGCTCCTACTACAGTTTTTCTGGCATCAAAAGTAGAAGAGTTTGGAGTAATCTCTAATAGTAGACTTATCTCGACAATGGGAAATGTAAGTAAGTTCCATGATATATTATTTCCACTCTTAAAGTTTGTCTGGGATCAGACATTCGATTAAAAGATTGTTTGATTAATGTTTCTTTTTTTCTTTATAGTTAAGAACAAATTTAGTTACGCGTATTCGCAAGAATTTCCATATCGCACAAATCATATCTTGGAGTGCGAATTCTATCTTTTGGAACACTTGGACTGTTGTTTAATAGTATATCAACCATATCGTCCCTTGTTAACATTAATTCAGGATGTAGGACCAGATGATCAGCTACTTATGCTCGCATGGCGTATTATTAATGATAGTCTAAGAACAGATGTATGTTTGTTATATCCACCTTATCAAATAGCTATCGGTAAGATAAAAATGATCATTTTGGTTTTTAATGGTGGTCTAGTGTCTCAAAAAATTTAATGGCAAATCTATATTTTTCTTTACAGGCTGTCTGCAAATAGCTTGTGTGATATTGCAAAAAGATCTCAAATCGTGGTTCGCAGAATTAAATGCAGATATGGAAAAGATTCAAGAAATAGCACGGTATATAATAAATTTGTATGAATTGTGGAAAAAATATGATGAAAAGAACGAGATGCCAGCAATATTAGCTAAAATGCCAAAACCAAAAGCAGCGCCACAGCGTTGACAGCAAGCTCTTGATTCGCCGAATGTTTGGGATTCATGCTAATGCAGTGAAATGCTTCAATTAAATCTGTCTCTTTTCCGACTATATTATTATCGGAGATACATAGAATTGATTTTTCTTTTTAGATAAATCATTTAAGTTATTAGTCAAAGCTCTTTATTTCTATATACCATTCTTTTTGTAGTATCGTGTTTCTTTTTGTAATTTTTTTGTTCTATCATCTTCAAAATTAGATTGAATAGTAAAAACTTTATCATGTGATGGATTCAACATACTGGATAAGAATATATATTCTGACTTCTGTAAATTATTAACAGCATTAAGTTCCTGAAAAAACATGATGGTAGATAAATCCATATATGTGACTACAACATTATATAAATTTTATATTATTCACACCAGATCTTTTATTCTATTGTTAGAATTGACAACGAATATTATTCTGCATGAAAGTTTCAATCCACATATAAAGCTATGTTTTAAAATATGTTGAAATAATAATGCGGTGTCATTTAATATTTCTGTATTTAATGCTCAATATAATGCATGAGTAAGAATTATAAATGCTAAAATTAAATGATTATAATTTGATTTAAGATTATTCACTAATAAGTGTATAATGAGCTATCAATTTATATTTTTATCCATTTGTTTCATCATTTATACAACATTAATTGTTGATTTAAATTGGTTATTTGCACCAAAAAATTGAAACACGCTATACTGAGATTCGTGAATTAAGTTTACTTCAGAAATATGGTATTTAGAAGATATTGATAGCTGTATTCCGATGAGAAATTTATTTATTATGATGTAAGAAATTGCAACAGTATTTTAGTATGATAAACCGAATTCTGAATAATTCCTCCCTTGTATAAATTTTATAATTGGAGTAGGAATAAAACAGACAACATTATATATATAAAAACTTACTTCATTAATTGAATATCACACTTGCATTATCAAAACTTAATTCGAGACCTGAGAGAGCTTTGGCATCGATTAAAAAGAAAACATTATGTCTCCAATCTGTGTCAAGAAAGCTTCCCCAGTTTTTCCAGGCACTTTTTGGAACAATATTTTTTGTAATTACATAGGAAATGTAACAACAATACATTGAATGCTTACAACTAAATCTTGTTAATCTAATTAACTTGAGCCTTTTGAGTAGCGTTTCCAAAATTTTTTTACATCATCATGGCCGGCTTTGGTAACCACCATGGTTCTCTTCCTATAAGATAAAAAAATATATTTTATCGTTGCAACACTTGTTATGAAATTTTTTTTTAAATACAATAAATGAACGATATGTGAATACACACAACTATATATAAATATGACTATTCGATCAAGCCGGACCTTAATACTATTATATTATTTAGTTAAATTTATGCGTGAATGTATATACGTTTTCTAGTGCGCCGAAATATTTTCTATCTTGAAACACAAATGAACTGGGGTTGGAATAGTAGTATCACGAATTACTAATGTTAATAAGCATCTTTAAACTGTAAAGAATTTATTGCGAAAAATCACCCTTAGCCAGGATTCGAACCTAAAATCTCCGTTTGCTTTTCCGGGCGTCTTCTTTTTCTAAACTATTTGTGTTTTATAAAACAATTACCTTTCACTTTGCCAAATTAATACTCCGGTTGAGACCGCGTGATCTCTAAGAACCTCGAAGTCAGTTTGCGAAAGAAATTGACTATATAAAACTCCTTCGCTGAACATAAATCTATTTCTTTCATTTTCCCACAGCTTAATTTGGTCTGCAATAGTAGGTGGTAATATTGGTGGTCCTGCTTCTATCATCTTACTATGTGCATGTTGTCGCAAATAGCTGTTAATATAAAACTATATATAGTATACATAAAACATTTTTTTACTTGGCTATTTAAGCAATGTTATACATACCCTATTATTTGAGAAGCAGTTATTCCACTTTTCAATGCTTGTCTTACGGAATCTCTTGTCAATATCGATACAACTAAATTTGGAAACCTAGACATAGAATAATTGTTTAAATCTTTTTATATATATTGCACATATATTGCACTTACCTATATAACATTTCGCAGAAAAGTCCGAGCAATGCAACTTGCAAGTTTGAGTTTGTGTAAGCATAAACTCGATAATTTGTTTCTACAACTATATATCCTTCCTTGTCTGCATCTCTAGTTAAAGGTTTATTTTCACCAGTAGCGATGTTTAATGCTAATCGAGTTGGATAAAACCTTGCAACATAAATTAACGAAAATATTAGTAGATTTGGATTTTTCTCTTGCAAATAATACGCATCATTATATATTTTATTTATATATATTTACCTTCCTGCTTTGCGTTTTCGTTGATATACAAGTCCGAATTCTCTTAAATGTTGTAAAAATGTCAAGAGTCCCTCGGACATGCCTTCGGTACTATAATCTTTACCGAGGGTGGAAAAATTTAATTGAAACAGGAAGGTAAGACACTCTACTAAATCAAGACCGCGTGCCTCAATTGTGTCAAGATATTGTAGAATAAAATACCATACCTACAAGAAAATATGACGTATTAACTGTATATAAAGCAACTTATAAGGAAGAGATTGTTCATTAATATGTAACAATTTAGTACATTCTAAACATACATAAAAGTATATCTCTAAGTAATATAAAAAGAAACTCTCTGATAAAGAACTGATAATTACCTGCGAAGCTGTGTCTAAAAGCAAAAACTGAAAACCAGCTTGCGTTATAATAGGGCTTCCATCAGCTTCATCTCTCTTCATCAAACCAGCATGTAGAAGAATTCTTACAGCATCGGCAGATATACCTGTTGCAACATTTTAAAATCTATTAGATATCTTAAATATCTGCAATTTACTGCAAATTTTATACAAGATGTGATTAAAGTAATAGAAAGTAATGCAAAGTAATGGAAAACAAAAACACATCTCAGAAACAAGTTGTATTTCAGAGAAAAGTATTTAAAGTACATTTATATGTATTTTTGACATTATGTATGTAGTATGTAAGCATAAAATTTCAAAATTTATAGAAACTCAATGAAAGATGGCCACAAGTTTATGTCCCAAAAGACTCCTTGTCAAAGAGATGCTTTGAGGCATTCTTTTTGAAAAAAATGATATGCATACCTAAAGACAATAGCTAAAGACAAATAGTTTGAGTAAAATTTGCAGTAAACATAGAAATTTTCTGTGATCACTTATATATGCTCCGACTTACACAATCACAATACGTTTTCAAGAAGTCTTGAGTCTAATCTTACCCTCTTGCTGCTGGGAGCCGACCATATAGTGTAAGACGCATTCCCACCTTTCCAACGCGTAAGAATCCAGAAAGGCCACGTCTCGCGGTTTACTGTCGGTTTCCAGCTGATTGGACATGGTCCACGGCTTGCCGCCACCCAGCAACACGATCTTCAGGTTCTTCTTGAAGGTGTTGTTCAAGATCCAGCCCGGTAGTCCGCCGGGTATGGATGCCTCCTTCCACACGTACAGCTCGTTCAGGACCTGCACCACCTTCTGATGCTCCTCGAAGTAGAGTTTGGAGCACCAGGACGCTATAACTGCCTGCGGCACCGGCTGCTCGACGAACAACAGTCTCATAACATAGTGCTTGGCAATGACAGGTAGCTCGCGGAACACGGCCAGACATATAGGCGGCTTGTGGTAGAGCTTGTTCAGAGTGTCGGGGGTCCGAGATTTTAAATACTCGTGCAGGTTCTTGCACTGCAGGCCGTTCGGCCGCAACAAGTTCTTGCCGCTTATCGTACCAGACATGTCGCGTCGTTCGATCGGGCGAACTATCAATGTGCGAACAATCCCCCGACAATGAAATCGCGTTGCGATTTCATTTTTTTACAAGTACGCGTTCGTCGTGTGTTTAATAAGTGTTAGCTGTTTCGAACAAAATTTATGTCAGATATTTTCATCGCGAATAAATGATTTCAATTTTATTTTGTATTCGATCATTTAAACGTTTTACTTCACGTGATACTACTATTTATTACAAAATCATTCCTTTCATCGCACTCCGCGACTTACACCGTTTGCACTTGCCGGGTAAATTTGATTGTAAAGAAGCGCAGCATTGATATAATAATTGACGAAGCCTCATGCGAGAGGCAAGAGGATACTAATTTCGGCTAATTCCGTGAGCGTGAATCCGAAGACAGCCGAGGCGCTATGCTTCCCACATGACATTAAGGAGTTTTTGCAATATCATCTTCCGACTGATAACGCAATTTTAATGTTTATCGTATTTAATGCTAGGTCTATAATGCGAGTCTCAGACTCATTCAGAGCGATTGCGATAATGATTATAAATTATTAAGCCCCGGTTTACAATAGGTGTAATAAACTTTAAGCCGTAAGTTCCGGTTTACAATAGGTGTAGTAAGCTTTAAGCCAGAAATTGACCAATCACAGTCAATTATTCTCTTCAAATTCGAGAGTGATTGGTCAACTTCTTAAGGCTTAAGGCCCTGTGTCCACGATGCTAGAAATTGGTCCAAGATCTTGAATGGAGAGAGGATTAACCAATCGCATTTGAATAATTCGGTCACTTGATCAATGCGATTGGTTAATTCTCTCTCCGTTCAAGATCTTGGACCAATTTCTAGCATCGTGGACACAGGGCTTAAGACTTACTACATCTATTGTAGATCGAGGTTAAAGCCCGTATCAGAGATTAAGATTGGGTGCATCCAGAAGCACGACCGCTCACCGAGCGCTCATTGAGCAATCGAAGATGATTGGTTCTTACCTTTAGATCCAACCAATCATCTTCGATTGCTCAATGAGCGTTCGGTGAGCGGTCGTGCTTCTGGATGCACCCATTGAGATTGAATTGGATTTTGACCAATCAAAGCAAAGTTCACTAAACTTGAGTTTGGTTTTCTTTCTTCTGATTGGTTAAATTCCAATTCAATCTCAATCCCAATTTCTAGTCTGATACGGGCTTAAGCTCGTATTAAATTAAAGATTGATATTGAAATTGAATTGGAATTTAACCAATCAAAAGAAAGAAAACCAATCTGAAGTTTAGTGAACTTTGATTGGTCAAAATCCAATCTAATTTCAATCCCAATCTTTAGTCCGATACGGGTTTTAAGCCCAAGAAAAGAGATCAAAAGCAGCACTGACACCTGACACTATAATATATTGACAGTATTGACCGGTAATACAGGAAATTACCTCATTACTTTTAGTCGATAAGACAGTAATTACATTCTTGTTACAGTATACATCGATGTTTTGACCTTACATATAGCTATTTTGTAAAAATAAGAAACCTCACATTTGCCTTAAAAAGACTATCCGCAAGACGTCTTTTTGGTAAATCTTACAGATGTCTTAAAAAAACGTCCGAATGACTCTTCTAAAGAGATGTCTCTAAAACTTTTTTACTAAAAGTCATCTTTGGCTGGATTTCATAAAGCGCATATGTGCGCATTTGTCTATAGTTCATATCACGTATACTGTAACAAAATGCGCGTATATGCGCTTTACGGAATCCAGCCTTTATGACGTCTTTTGATACCGTCTGAAAGACGTCTCTCTTTAGACATACATGTTGTCTGGGATTACAACGAATGAATTAAATTTTATCAAGAATGAACCCCAGGATAATAAAAGAACTGTCATTGCCAGTCATTTTATCTCATCAATAATGACTTATCGTCAATAACGTTACTTGTAATAAATTTCACTTGCTCGCTTGTCTCACGAGAACGTAGCATTCATGTCATAAATTGCGTAAACGTCAACATTTCTTGCATATGAGACATCTCAATGACGTAGAGCGACTTTCTATTACATAAAGACTTTGATCAAGCTCCGATTAATTCAATCGGCGATTAAACTTATCAAATATTACCTGTAAACTATTTTAATGTAGAATAATTAGAGTTTTTTGTTATTTAATGCATGGAAAGTGTGTAGATTAGGAAAATTATTGATTTATGAAATTAATCAGAGTTTGATCGAGGTATATCACTTTTATTTCTTCTAACGTAGATTAACTTTAATCTCGGTTAAATTGTTCTTTATCTTATTTCTAGTTCTAACAATAAGAAAAAGATAAAGAGTAACCGAGATTAAAGTTAAACCGAGATTGAAATAATCTACATTTGTAAAAATAGATATAAGATAATTTGACCAAATTTCGATTAACTTATAACAAATTCAGTTGGACGCAATAGTGCTCACTCAACGCACATTAAAGTCGTTGTGCACAAATTGACACAAAGCATGCTTAATATAAATATATTATTTAATATAGAAACGGGTTAAACTGCGAAGTATTATATATCAATACTTTATTGCGCTATTTGGTAAAATATATATTGAGCATTTTATCATTTGAGATTTTCACTTTTACATTCAGATTGGATTAGTGTACAACGGTTAATATGCATTGAGTGCGTTCAATCGAATTTGTTATTAATTAATTCAATCGATAGAATTACCTACTGCAAAATTTATCGTTTTTAATTTGATTTTTCTTTTCGTGTAAACAATAAAACATTAATTATTCTATTTATATTAGCAAAATAGTGCAGATATATTATTTGATAATCATTAATCAAGTTAATCGAAATTTGATCAAACCTATCTCGAGTTTGTTATAAATTTTAAGTTTTATTTACGTTATTTATGTTTTAAATGTTGGCGAGAATTATATATTTTATATATCATGTCAATAAGATATTAATCCCATCGAACTCACGTTCGATCAAAAATTAGCGCTGATCAATTAAAAATTAATTTAATTAATTAAATTATTCGAAACGTTGGTTACGTATATGTCCGAATCGCACTTCCACGCAATCTTGCATCATTTCAAACGTGCATTATTGTAATATTTTTCATAATATATTTATGTATTTGACGATTTATGTATCCCAGTAAACGCCAATAATAATTATATCAATATTACAATTTTCTACTCAGTAACTGTTACGTACATATGTTACGTTACATTGATATTGTTGAGTGGAAAATTATAACGTTGATGTAATATATGTGACTGTTAGTTATTTATTTTTTTTATTTATTTAGATAGGTATTTATCCGGGATTTTTCCGTTCCTTCATCCAATAAGGTTTCCAATAACATTTCGACCTCCGTCCAGTCCCGTTTGCGGCTGAAGACATCAACGGAATCTGAAACTGACGTTCTCATGCTCCTCGTTCGTATTCGTCACCCCGGTTTCACAGTCAACGACTTCATGTTGCGACGATGGAGAACGGCGGAGGATGGTGTGTCGCGTCTCGCGTGTGCTATCCTCCGCCGTCGAGAGTGGAAAAGAGAGGGAGAGAAGGAAAGAGAGTGCGAAGAGAGAAAGAGAGGAAAGAGGAAAGAGAAGAAGGGAGAAAGAAAGAAAGAGCTTTCCTACGTTCGCGACGACGTATGTATCGGGGAAGAGAGAAAAGAGACAGGCAAAAGAGAGAGAGACATGTGCGAGCTATTCCTGTACGCGACGAGTCGCAAGCGGCATAATAACGCCACGTTGTTGCCTAGCACGGTGAACTCTCTCGACGCGAACGAGTAAAATTCGAAACGGGATGCATCTACGCGATTACGAAATGACAGAAATGATTCCCGACTTCCAAGTCATGACTTTCAAGTTGACGAGCAAAATTCGAAACGGGATGTATTTACAACGATATTGGAACGACAGAAATGATTCTGATTTCCAAAGAGATCGCGACTTTTCTTTTCTACAGGTTTCTTTAAACGTTCTCCGATTCTCGAGATATGTAATGCTAAAGTTTTGTACTCGGAAGAAAGGGGAGATTGATTTGGGATATTCGAGCACTTGGGGGGATATATTTGTCGATGCTATCGACAAGATACTATTAGGCAATATGATGAATGACCCAACGAACGCGATGTCAGTTATAAATGTTGTTATTACGATATCCGCTACGTATATCATTGCTATCGTAAGTCACGTTTCTCAGAATATCGTGGGCGACGTTAGGTAAGCTTACGATTCACAATCGCAAGCTGATTTTTTTCGTCAATTAAAGTGAGGGGTTGATGGGTTCTAATTATAAACGAACGACTTTTTGCTCACGACAAATCAAATTTAATTAAATCCAAATCATTCTGAATCCTTGAACAGATTCATTCCAAACAGCACGCATGCTCAAAATCGGGACGTTTTTTAGATTTATGTCACGATTTCCTTGGAAATCAAACATGGAAACATAAGACAAAATTCTGATTTTCAATAAGTCATGAGTTCCTTGGAAATCAAAATCATTTCCCGTCTGTGTCCTGATTTTGAACATGATGCTATGATTTTTTCGATTTCGATAAGCGTTATTTTGTGAAAGAGAGTGATACTTTCCATCAAAAAAACCGCAACGCGCGCTTTACGAAAGATTCTCTCACGGCTATTACGCGCGATTCTCCGTAATTCTGTTTCTAGACACACTTGACGAGTTCTCGTTCCCTCTTCATCCTCCAATAGTATCGTCAATCGCATACTAAAATAGTGTAATATATTAATAAATTTTAAATTATCATCTATTAATTTTAGTTAATTCTGTTTACTAATAAAAGCAAAAAAAAATTCTTCCGAGCAGTCACGTTGCGATTTGTGGAAGGACATCCAAATCTCGATTGGTTCTC
>JANQDE010000075.1:835141-877289 GCA_037157785.1 Cephalotes varians
TCGTTTACAGTCAATTCTTCCCGTTGAAAGAACTCAAAGCGCTACGCGCGCTTTTCGAAAGACTCGCCCGCGGCTATTACGCGCGGCTGTCCGCAATTCTGTTTCTAGGCACTTGGCGAGTTCTCACTCCCTCTTCCACCTCCGGTGATGTCGTCGTCGTTCCCCCTCTACCGAAAGGGCTTTTGTATCGCCTCTCCGGCACTTCCTGTGTTCCGCCAACACGTTCACCTGTCTGCCGTCACCTGCCTCCGTGGTTACCTAGGCGTACACGGGGGCCGCGTATGCGCCCCGCCGTCGAGCGTGATATCCCGAGGGACCTTAGTTTCGCCTAGCGCGCGGTGGGGCCGCGATCTCGTCGCGTGTACACGTCGCGCACGTACGCGGGTAATACCGTCCGCACGCGATTGTGCAGTAGACTCTACGCTGTCGCGCGACGGACGCGAACGAGAGTTTGTTTCCCCTCGTCGTCCGATAAGCGGGGATTCCGATTCGCCGAACGAGGGTCGGACGACAGATAGATCCAGGTTCGACGAACTCCGGGCGACGCGCGACATCGCTTCCCCGAGCAGACGGTTTGCGGCTCTCGCGGGCTGTTTCGTTAAGAGACGGAGCTCTGGTCTCGCGTTGAATCTGCCGCTCCGAATCCGAGAGGGGGAACATCGTGATTGTACAATATTCGAACGAACGCTCCTCCGATTCGCGCCGCTCCGATCTGTCGAGGCTCGGAGCTGAGCATTGATATCTCGTTGAAAAGTTTGAAATAAATATACGAGATAAGATAGAGAGAGACAAGTTCGATGTAAATTTAGGGGGAAATGAATTTGAGGTAAACTTGTTTATGTAAATCATGTGCGATTGAAAGCAGTCTTTGGAGGCAAGTTCAAGGTATTCGATCCGATGGTTACTGCAAAAACTTCGTTATCACGCTTAACGATTTGCGCGTGATTACCTACTATTGCCCTCTTAAAGAGCATCGATCTTCGTCCATCTCGACGACGCCTGCTTTTGGTTCCTCGAAGTGGACAATCGAACGTGTCGACCTATAATGTCAACCGAATATCTGAAACGGTAAGTTCAATATGACGCAAGCAATACGACTATTCGCGACTGGAGACGTTGTGTAATAAAATTATATGTCGTTCATTTGCCGCACAACAACGACATAACTTCAAAATTGTCACTGTCATCTTGTTTGTGGAAAAAAAAGAAAACATAAAGACAAAAACAAAAAACGTACTTTAAAAGACGTACTTCATTTTTATTTTTCTACAAGCAATTATTATGTCAAAATTGTACTTCAAAATCGCATTAACTACGTAATCGGACAGTTCGGGGTCAGAGGTCACTATTATTTTTCAGACAAATTTTGAAATAAAATACAAATTTCAATATCGGAAAACGTAAAAATCAAAAAGAAAAGAAAAAAATCAGTTAAAGAACTTAACGCACAAAACATAAAAAAAAAACCAAAAAAATTTGCAAAAATGAAGCTCTCTAGGCTTTTGAGATTCTTTTATCCGGTTGAGGATTAATATTACAAAATTTTAATAATTCAAAATATTCAATCTTATTTTTTGAAAAAACACGAAGTTTTGTGCTTTTTGAGTTGTGTCGTTATGAGCAAATGAGCAACAGTATTATTTAACGATAATATTAAAAAAAAAATTATTTACTAATTCTTTAATAAATGTAACACACTATGTTTTTTTATTCGTTAATTCAGAATAATATTTAATTTTTAAGAATAAGTAATATATTTAAGAGTACAGTTTGTACGATAACATTCTCGGTTCATTCAGTATTTTCCATCGCCAACAAACGTGACGCGACGAAGAATCGAGTATCGGCATTTTCGCGCGGTCGACTTCGCGAAGTCTTAACTTTCCCTTATCTGCGTGTCGGCGTACACGCAGTGTCGTGCGTACACGTGGGTGCAAAAATGGTGTCTCTTACCGCTCGCATCCGGCGGTGAGATTCGTTCGCGTGACGCGTCTGAGAGGCGATCCTACATAATTGCACAATTAATCGGTCTGCTCGCGAGGAGCCAGGTGATTCGTGTCACTTCGAGGTATCCTCGATCCTCGCGAATGCGGGCCTCGTGATCCGGGCACCGTTTCAACGCGCCCCGCCTCGTTCGCGCTACGACACACGTGCATGTAGGAAGAATGAGCGCACCGGATCGGCGTTCTGTCGATCGAATTGGGCGGTAATGCGCTTCGGTGCAGCTGCCGCCGTTCCGACACGTTCTGGAAGTTGCGACAGCTGCGCATATCCGATTGCTCCGCGGCTGTCCCAATTCTCTGGCTTTAGAATGGATTAATTGGAAAAGAAGAAGAGACGAAGTCGGCTCTAGGACGCAAGAGACGTAAGACGAAAAAAATAGAGGAACGAGCCGACAAGATATCGTGTCTCACGCAAAAAAATCGTCTCATTTGTCTCAGAACTACTGATATCACGTTTTTGTCTCGAGTCCACAATTAATTTCAACTCCAGAAAGATTGACAGCTTATTTAGAAAAATGGAACTTTTTTTTATAGATATTGATAGTAGATAATACCGTGTGATTTTATAGATACTTGCAATCTTGACGTAATTTATTTGTATATAAAATCTAATTTTTAATCTCTTAATCTCACTCTCTCTCTCTCTCTCTCTCTCTTTCTTTATTTTCCTCATAATTTCTGTGTATAGTAACAAGAGCTACAGCTGGATATTTTTTGAAAATGATGTCGCGATTGAAATGAAAAGAGATATTCAATTCAAGGTCCGAGATAAGTGAAAATATATCGAAGATCCGATATTACTCTGAAGAATCTATTAACTTAACTTATAGTATACGAAACGCTGCGAAACTTTCCTTTCACCTGGCTGTTTTGCGACACGAATCTTCCATTGCGCTTCCACACTAGCTATATTACTAATGTCGATTACGCAAGCGTAAATAATCGCAAATAATTGGCCGTAAAAGTCCATATGCAGATATAGGACAGAAATACGATAAAATATTTTTTTCGATTTTTTTTATCAGTTGAAAGAAGATAAAATTGTTCCAAATGTCGTAAGTTACACGTCTTAACAAAAAGCTTAAATGATCAAAATGATTAAAAATCAGTCAGAACTGTTTATTTAAACGAATCGTCTATTATTATTCAGCAAATAGTCAATGATACTAAGTTACAAAATTGGACTTGTTTGAGAATGAGGTACGCATTATGACGAAAGTAAAATTGAATTATTATGATTAAAAAGAAACAAGCGTCATACGATTTATGATATTACAAAAGTAACACACGGAATATAAAAAAATAGAGGTTTAGAGTTCATGAATGTAATACCGCTTCGTTTGTTCTTATTGTCGAGATATCTCGCGCAACATCCATTACGGATGTGCCACAGGAGAGCAGATGTGTGGGCAGGGTAGGAAGTTTAGTTTTACAAGAGGCAGCTGATGCGGACACAGATGCAGGCAGATCTCTTCGTCTCGGAAAGGATGTTTTTTTCTCGCGATAGTGGTAGTGTTGGTTTTGAAACGAAGTTAAGATGCGGGCCTTTCTACGACATAAAGTAAATCATCACATTTATCGACTATTCAAGGAACAATTTGCTTCACAACGATTGGGATAAACGTTTTTTTAAATGTAATATGTTAATCGGCATGAAGGAAATATGAAATATAATCTTAAAAATAGTTTTTTTACTAATAAATATAATTGCCGAATTCATTTTATTGGAAAATCTATTATATCATCATTATTTGACTTATAAAGAGAAATAAGTTTATAGTTTTTTAGTTAATTTGGAGGCGAAATTTGTGAATTTGTTTCAAGGAAATTGTTGAAAGGAATAAATGAATACAATTCTCTGTTATTTACTACTATTTAAGATATAGAAAATTAATTTATAATACAAATTTATTAAAAATATAGGAGTTTTCTGTAATTGAAAAGACAGGCCTACAAATTTTGAGTTTTGCCACGACTTTTAAGGAAGTAATTCTGCTATTGTCTGGTTCTTAGGACACTTTGTTTTACAGATTGAATCTAAAATAGACATTAGAAAAATGTTAAATGTCACTATTACAAAAAATATAATAGATTTTTGTTATTGAAGACAAACCCAAAAACCTATTACATTTAAATAATAAATTTAACAAATTTATATAAATAAATAAACATGTTTACATCAAGATATTTATTATTTCAATAGACTCGCCTTTGATACAACATAGAGACACGAAAAGCATTTAAGGCATGTCTAAAGGAAGCCATGAAGTCGATTAAAGGACATTCTAATCGCTGATACGTGCTCTAGACTATCTTTTGGTCTTTCGTTGCTATGCTGGTACGGCTTCCAGCTGCGTTCACGAATATACCGCGCGCAACGAAAGAATATAAAAATCCGTAAAGGAATCAGTATGCCGAGGCAGGAATTAGGTGTGCAGCCGAGGCGAGGCAAAGGCGCAGGAGGCGCCGGAGGAAAGCTGCCAGTCACTGAACAAGAGAGAGAAAGAGAGAGAGATAGGAGATTCGCAGCTGCTGTGACAGCTGCACACTTCCTAACATTACTCCCCGGACGGTGAGTTCCTATCCTCCGCATGTGCTCGATCCCTCCCATCATCTTGCCAGGTGCCCCTCGTATCGCCGGCGCGCTTCGACAAGGCACACCTTTGTGCCCCGTCTGAGTACGGGACGCGTACGAAGACGAAAATCCTCGAAAGAGAAAACTCTCCGATCGGGTCGCGATCGTGCAGATCGCTCGCGTATGTTCACGTTCCACCTGCGGTCCACGTGATCGAGGGACAGATGCACGCGGCGCGAAGTACAAGCGCACGATCGGCGAACGATTGAGTAATGCATACATATGTCGTTAGGTGATTCTACCGGTTAAAAATGTTACATTCGTCACTTTAAATCTTTGATATAAAATAATGTACGTTTTTACTAATCGTTAGCTCGAATAGTTCAGTTTTATACATGTGAGATCACAAAGAGTTGAAGGGATATCGATATCTCTTGACAGAAATCTATTACAGGCAGTCGTTTGTTCTGTTAAATAGTATGTGTGTGACCCTTCTCTCTATAACACTTCTATATAGTAAAAACATATAATCTCTCGATAACGTTGAGGTTGAATGTTCTATAGATAATTATGAGATACAAAAGATTTTAACTCTAAAAATTTCATATCACCTACAGACGACTTTACTATCGCTTCATTTCGCTCTAATTTGTCGTTTATAATTTTTATACCATTGCGATATAAAGATCTATTACTAGAGATTAGCGTCTCCAGAAAAGTACTGATTTATCAATTATCTTACATATATCTTTATACAGGTTTATCTACAATTATCTCGTTTGCATATTTCTTTATATAAAAAGTTTTTAAAAATTTGTGCACGATTCGATCGAAAAAAAAAAATAGACAAACGAAGACGTTAAACGGTAGAGGAGTATAATAGCGATAATATTAATTGTTACGCTCCAAAACGGAGCTCGAGGAGCAACGATGGCGAACGCTCGGCGAGCGAGGCGCGTGTGTGCCTAGATACTTATTCGACCGCCGAACGACTCACTTCCACGAATCCATGGCCGGTAATCCACGCGAGCCCGATGATCCACGGGCGGATCGGTTTCGCGATTGTCAAGAGAAGAAATAGTCGATTTGAAATAGTCGACTAAAGAGAGCCGGGACTTCTCCCCTTCGCCGATCATCGGTGGGGGGAAGGTCGAAGAAGGCCGCAGCTGGGTTAGATCCGGTCCGCGCCACAGTTGAATGCACGGTGTGCATACCGGACGGTAATATAGGTCCGGCGATGTCGTTATTCCCCCTATCTTTCTCTCCTCTCTCTCCCCCTCCCCCTCCACCTCCGCTCGTTACTCCACAAACTTGCAGTTGGCAACACGCATGTGTCTTTTTCTCTCTTTCTCTCCTTCCCGATCGCGTCGATAGAGCTCTTTGTCTCCGAAAGAGCCATTCGGGTATCGGGACGGAAATCAGGCTCTTCTCCAAGGCTTTCTTCGCACGGTGATCAGTTTTCTTTATGTCAGAGAATCGCGCAATTTTACCGCGAAGATCTCTCATCGATAATCGGAAGGAAGATGAAGGGGATGATACGTTGACAATTACTCTTTGTAACGAAATTAAATGCTTAATTATTATCACGGAACGATCTAAGCAAACGTTTTGAAAGGCACTCTCTGCAGGTTTGTACAGGATCGTACCTGTTCGCCGACTGAGAGGAAGAGAGAGAAGAAGAAAGAGAGAGCACATTCCTGTTTTACATGCACATGCTCCTTCATTCACGACCTGTCTCTCCCCCCTTCCCGACGATGTTCTTCTTTCAGCTCATGCGTTTCCCCAAGTTGTTTTCTCTCAAAACAAAAGTCTATTCCTGCGGGGGTGAATATTAAGTCTAAAGACCGGTTTCGCCAATTGTTTTTTAGTCTTAATCAACTAGTTCCGTTCATCACGTTCCATTTCTAATACCGCAGATAAGAATCCTGAACTAACCAGTCAAGTAAGTTTGTCAACGTTGACGAAGTCGAATCTTTAAATATTTAATTACATCTGTTTATAAAACAAATCGCTTATTTTCTTCGTGCAGGATGATCGCCCTCATCATTCATCATTTCGAGTTCCCACACTCTTTTGAGAGAGATTTCAGGAAGTTACGGAGATAATGACTGCGGGTAGAACGAGAAACTGGGAAATTACATTCGCATGATCGCATCATACACCATCCTTCGTGGAGCCAGTCTCCCGGTCGCTCCAACGGCTCTTCTGGCTCGCGACCGATCTTACCCCTTCTCCACCTCCTCCTTCTCCGCCGCCTCTCTTCCTCTTCCTCCTCCACCATCGGCATAACCGCCACTACTACTACCGTCCTCGTCGTCCCCATCGACATCACGATGGGGTCCAGAGGAGCTGCGGAGCTAGTCACAGCTACTCACAGCCTACATGTCAGTCCATCAGCGAGCACGGTCTTGCGCGTTACCAAGCCGAGTGGAGTACTACCGCCTACTTGAGCAGGTTCGCGTTTGACAGGTTTCTCGAGGTTTACGTGGAATCGAGTCAGGTCGGACCGTACTGTACGGACACTCAACTTCCTGCCGAGTGTCACGACCGCGACACTCGATTCGGTTCGAGTTACGAGACTTCTCGGGAAACGAGAGTAACGCGAGTAACAAGTGCGAATTACTCGGGCCCGTGGAAACGCGATTTAGAGAAACAGAAAAACGAGCCATGTCTCTCTTTCGCGAACCGCGAAACTGAATGATACCAACGGTGGCCTCGAGTTGTCTCGGCTGCGCGAGTGACGTTAGTGCCTTTAACTTTGAAGATGGTGCGCGGTCTGTCACAGTGGACCAAGACCCTGAGCTTCCCGGCGAGGGTGTCACCTCAGAGACCCGCCAAGGAGTCCAAGGGTTTCCACGTAAGCCCCAGTGCTAGCCCCACGTCACCGCCCAGCCCGATCAACGACACCATGGACAAAGCGCCTATAATTACCGATGAGGTTTGACACATTTCCTTTTATTTTTTTTTATTTTATTTTTTTACCTCGCTTTTCCACGGCTTTTCTTTAATCATTCGCAAAGTGCGAGTTACTGCTATTAACACAGGATAACAATGCTTTCTTGATTCAAAATAGCTAACATATTTCTGTACACAACGCTGTAGAATCGGAAGATCGTAATAAAAAAAGATACAATAGAATAATGTATGTGAACGTACACGATAATAATATATCTTCTTTTATTTTTAAACGAAATTTTGTTTTTTCGTTTCGAGCATTTTCGTGGTGACAATAAACGTAAACTACGTACGGAGAAAGAAAAAGAGAACTCCGTTAGGGATTAAATTGCCGTTAAATGCATCAACGGAAACGTTGGTTTCCGATATCAACGCCTCTTCCGGCGTTGATATCGGATATCGAGAATAAGTTTACGCCGTTTACGGGCGGATCACCGAGACCGTTGACTCCGAGATGCGACGCGCGAGAATTCGCAATCCGGGAGAACGGTTCTTTTTGACAGCCGCCGTGTTTCGACGTTGTCGCCAGATGCTGCGCCAACGCGGCGACGACGAGACTCGGGAGTTTTTCTTCGCGCCCGTATGATTCGCGGAATTTTTGTGCACCCGGTGCCGTCTCAGTGGAATAAAATGCCGGCCTTAAGGCACGACCGGCGGGCAGCGGAAGCGTGGGAACCGAGCGTAACAGATGGCCTCGACCGCTTCCGAAGTCGTTCGATCTCTCCTCCCGTTGCGCGGCTCCCTCTCGCCTGGACGATATCGTCTCGCTCGTTCCGACGAACGGCGGTGACGCGAAGTACTCGGGTTAAAAGAACCCGAGTATTTCATAATTGACTCACTCACCGCAATTTCCGGACTCCCGGACTCCGAGAAGAATACGTTAAATTGAAGTTAACTGATGTTAGCAAACATAGTCTTTTAACAAACAAAGGGAATTTCTCCGAGATCTCGGAACTCTGAACTTTATCTTCGAACTCTCGTTCTCGCGTAAAAAGTTAATAAACAATCGAAGGTATTAATTTCAATGCGATAATCTTATCTCTCATTTTTGTCTTAGAAAAAGCGGAAGAGAAATCATTCGATTCTTCAGTTAAGGACTAAGTGTCTATCAACTTTAAAATTCTATTTTCTAGATGAATATCAAATATGTCTGCAGATTTTCACCGGAAAGAATCCCGTTCGGAATTATTTCGTCGAGCGGAGCGCGCTGTTCTTTCTCTGCAGAAATGTACGAGCAGAGGATACAATCGTTGTATAACGCAGATTAGTGAATTCAATTAGGCTATTAGAAAGTGGAAAGATGCATCTTTTCCTTCAAGAAGAAGTTTCTTAAACCGATACACCTGGTGCGTCGGTCATCGTTCAGCCGCGAACGCGCGTTTCGAGTTCAAGTAAGAGCGCGCACATCCGCGATCGTCGCGACCTTTTGTGATTCCCCCGTGTCCGTCCTCCGCTGCTCGGGAATGCGAGAATGCGAGAGATAACGCGGGACGACGTTTACGTTTAGTCCAACGAGCGGCAATTACGGTGCGTTATATTAAAAGCCCTCGACTTCTCTCTCGTCCCCTCTCTTCCCACGGCGACGACGGCGGTGTTCCTCGGTCGGTCTACGCCGGAAGTGGCGCGGCTTCTCCTCCCCTTCCTCGCGCATTGTTCCTCGTCGCGCATTCCACGACGGTGAACTCCGCCGTTCGAGTGAACGAGAACGTTACGCTCCGCGGCATGGGCGCAGCCCGCTCTCGCGAGGGGAAGCCACGCGAGAATCTCGTCCGTTTGCGCGCATCCTACATCGCACGCTAAAGCTGACGTAAACAATCACCGTCTTTCGCGACGCAAATGGACGTCTCTTGCCTCGATAGTCTCGATTCACTTTTTTTTTTGAAACAGTTCTGCAATCGTACAATCGTACGAAGATTCGTGTACACGCATGGAAGAAATAGCGAAATATAAGAACTATACTTCATAGATTTTTCCTCATGAATTTACCTTTTGTATAAATTGTATCGTCGAGAGAGAGAAGAGCACGAGTCTATCTTGCCATGGAAGGACGGATGTATAAAAAAATTGTTGCTTCTTTTAGAGGAAAGAAGAAGATTATCAAAAGGGAAGCCGAATAATAAAAATATATATACGGAATATATGTATAAAGAATATAAAATAATAGAATATAGGAGAAATTTGAAGTATTTGTTTTCAGAGAAAATATTTAAAGAAATTCAGAATGTGTGTCATGAATTATATAATTCGTTTTACATCACATCAAGATTTCTGTTTACTCACCACTACTATTTCAGATTGTGACATCAGAAAACACACAATAAAATTTCTTACAAATTATATTCATATTTAATGAAAATATTTTTCAATAAAACGTTTGCAATCAATAGACTGGATTTATAAAATAAACCTACAAAATATACTAAAACCTATCTTTTTGTTTCGGGAAAAAATTGAATCGTATTTATTTCTATGTTAATTTGACATAATTGCGAACATAACTTATTTCGCTTTTGCTTATACATAATTCATTTCTAGATATGCTTATTTATTAACAAAACAAAAGGAGAGTTTTCGATATATTTTACAAACCGATTCTATCGATTGATTGTTGTTTTGTTGTTTTATTGTTGTTTTATTGAAACATATTTTCATTGTAATATATTTTGCAAGAATTTTTGTTGTGTATTTTCTCATTTCTGAGCAACATAATCTGAGATAGTGGTAAGTAAGCAGGAGTCTTAAACTGTTTTTATATCGATGTTTAATTTCACGAATCACGTATATTTTCGAAGGTTAAGATCGAAAGTATTAAATTTATTAACGATCAACAATTTGCAAAGTAATGCTCGCATAATGAGCTGCCATGCGTGTTAGCGACACGAAGGAATTAAAAATGCGGTTTTGCATCGTAATTACTGCGCTTCGAATAGTTAAAACGATCCATTCTTTATCATCTTAATATGGCACTATTCGATTGAGGATTCAACCGTTTTTTGGGAACGAGAAGGTGAAATCACGTCGCGTCGTATGTTAATTTTCGATCATTCGTCAAGGTCGTATTCTCGGGTTCGAAAAAGAGACGGTCGGTCGAATGGAGCGTGAGAGTTCGCAACAGTCGATTCGTGGGAATATCCTGATGTCGCCAAGGAAGACGTAAGGTATAATTGTTAAATTCACATCATCATCATCATCATCCTCTCTCTTTCTCATACATCAATGAGTAGAGTCACGTTAAAGACACTTCAGTAAACAGCCTGATGCTACCGCCGAAATAATACAAGCGGTTAATCAGATTTTTATCTTTTTTTAATTAAAATGGAATAATATGAAATAATAAATATCATTTTGCAAACATGATGGAACAATCGTGAATATTATATCAAGATTCGTTATCACAACGTTCTCGATCTCGATCTGGATCACGTCTGATTCGTCGAGGTCAGGCAAAGGAAAAAAATCATTGCATAAATTACACTCGCGATCGATCGCTTATGACGGCAATGACATTGAATATTGAACACACTCGATGCAGCAAGGTACGAAGAATAAGTGGAACATGCGAAGATCGATTGTCCGTTATTTTACCGTAACGTCATGCTTACCTGCCGCGATTCTAATACCGGAGACTTAATACGACGCGAAGAGAGCCCTAATCGAGGAGGGAACAATGGACGACTTAGTAGAGCAGAAACTTTTCAGAGTTGCATTTATTATTATTATTAATAACTCTATCTCCTTTTTAATACGCTTCTCGGTCTCTTTAATATGATTTTATGTCTCCACGCTATGATGCATTCGAAACGCCGTAATTTATTCTTCGCTTCATGTCGATTTATTTCGAGCGTGTGACAAGATAGTTCAGGTTATCCGATTTCATGTGTGTCTCCGTTTCTTTCTCTTTTCGAAGCGTTCCAATTTTGAAGCATTCGATATAAAGTATTTGGGAGCGATCTCGAAAGCGAGAAGGTAGGTTTGACTCTTTCATTTTTTTTTTTTCTGTTTATATCTCACCGCTAACGGCTGGGCTGGTTGCGTTAGGTTCCTCGACCTTGCCGGTCGTGCAGGTTTCAACTTCCAAGCACCTTCGAGCGTGCTCGCACACGCATTTGTACGCCGGATGCATTTGTATACGAATGGCGTAAAGGTTGATCGCGTCTCACACGACTCTTTTTTTCTGAACCGACGTGTTTTTCAAGAAAACAATTTCGGTAAATAAATCCAATAGAAAGAAAAAAAAGAGAGGAAGAGTTGGAAGAGAGAAAGAGGAATATGAAATTGAATAAAGTTTTTAATTACGTACGTATATTAACGTTTTGTTAATTGTCTGTCACATTTGACATTTTATTAATTGTCTATCAATTCGACATAATTTAATTAAAATATTTCCGACAATCCTCTGTGTATCTTCTAAACACTGAAAAATAAATTCAAAACAGCGAACGACGATTGTGCTAAATTGTATAGTGAACTGTAAATTTCTTAATTTTTACTCCTGATAGAAAGATAGACTGTTTATTAGGTTTATTAGTTTGTTGATATTGAAAACAAAATATATTAATATATTATAACAATGTATTAATATATTGTAATATAAACATATTTTATATTTGTTTATTTGTCGAAATAAGTTTGGAAACGGGATTGCATACATCGATAGTGCAACTGCTCGAGTAACGCGACAATAAAATTTGAAGTATTTCTGGCTTCCATCACCCACGTGGTTCTCTGCACGAGGCAGCATCTCCCACGGCGCTGTCCCGTGTTACTTTGCTATTCGTAAAAGTAATTCAACCAGTGACACCTTCAAAAATAATTTGCCGGTCATTACGGGTTGTCAAACACAAAGTGTAATTTAAACAAATTACAAATGAAGTTCGAAACAAACAGCTTCTGGTTTGAAATTCGTCTCACTGAACTGAAATTCGTATTAATTTATGGCAATGCCGATTTACAAAAATTTATACAAATACAACATTATGCAGCGTTATGCTCTTTTATTGAACAAAGAGGAAAATTCAATTCGCGAAATTTTAACACATTTAAGAACAAAAATGAAAATATCATTGCAAGTATCTTGTCGAAAAAAGTCAGACAATCCTGAAGTAAAGTAACGGAACTTCGCCTAAAAGATCCTCCGAGAACTACGAATTTTGATCCATTAATATCCACGTTTACATTTCGGGTTTACGGTACACGCGCACCGGCAGTTTTATGTTTCGGCAAACGGCGAAAGCAAATAACATCTCTTTCGTCTCGGTCTGTTCCAGAACTTCCAAGACACGGAGGCAGAAAAGGCAATAATGGGCTCCATCGTATACTGCATACATCACAAGGACGGTTGCAAATGGTCGGACGAGCTGAGGAAGTTGAAGGTAAAGTCATCGTAAAAGAGTACTTGGTATATTGCAGACGGGCCGAACTAAATTTAGATTTTGCTCTTATCACATAGGCGCACCTGAACACGTGTAAACACGATGCCGTTCCTTGCGGCAATAAATGCGGGGCGATGATACCTCGCGTACTCATGGAGGATCATCTGAAGTATACCTGCGCTCAGCGTAGGGCCCGTTGTGACTTTTGTGCCAAAGAATTTACCGGACACACTTTAGAGGTATAACAGCGCTTCCGACACGCACGAGAATTGATGAGACTTCAAGCTTTTCAACAGCCAATAACGATTGGAAAATAATTTTATCGCCTATCTATCAATTTTCCTTTTTTTCTTAATTATCTTGCACAAAATAACAGGTTTGTTATTGAATCTGTGCTTTCTTTAATGAGAATAAGTGAATGAATAAGAATTTGAAGAATTTGAAGAATGAATAAGAACGAAAAAGAATTTAATCGATGGATCGATCGATCCAATTGAAGCTACAATTTTAAATTTTAAATAATCGTAACTTCGAGAAATTAATTCTATTAAATAGAACGGGTTCTTTTTTTAAATTTGTTATTTTATCGAAGATTCCTTCAGGAATTATTGTTCTAAAAATTAATTGCAAAAACAAAACGTTTGCAGAAACACACGGGGACATGCGGTTACGAGCCTCTTTATTGCGAAAACAAGTGCGGCATGAAGGTGCAGAGGCGACACCTCGGCCAACACAAGCTGGGAGAGTGCGCCAAGAGACTAGTCGCCTGTCGTTACTGTAACAAAGAATTCGTTTTCGATACGCTCGGCGCTCATCACGCGAAATGCGGTCGATTCCCGGTTGCATGTCCTCATCGTTGCGAAACCGCGGTGCTTCCCCGAGAGGATCTCGAGGTTCACCTGAAGGATCATTGCACCACACATCTACTTTCCTGTACGTTCAAGGACGCCGGTTGCCGCTTCAAGGTATTATTTTTTCGCACGTTATAGCTTGCATCCGCGCTTATGTAGAAGGTAAATAAATTCAAAAGTATTGAAACAGGTTTATTTCTGCGAAATAGAACACCTGACGATTGAAATAAGAAATTGATTTATGAAGTTTGAATCTTCTTTTATTCTTTCATGCATCAAATATCCTAACGTCACTCCAAAGTAAAACTAAATATTTAATACGAAATAAAAAAAAAAAACATTTGCTTTAATTTTTCTGATACAAATTTTAATTTTTTTTCGGAAGTTTTTCCGTTTTTTTTTTCCCAAGAATAAGAGTGAATGAATAATCATGAAAAATTAATTGATTTGATCGAATAATTCAATGAAGCTATAATTTCAATTATTCGTAACTTCGAGAAATTCTATTTTAATTCTATTAAATTATTTATATTTCTTATTTGTTTAAATGAGCTCATCCTCTCGTCTATTATATTATTCTTTTATTATCATTCTAATTCAAAAAACATTACGCCACGATATTTTTGTAACAGGGAAATAGGTTCTCGTTGGATAAGCATTTGGAGGACTCCGCAAAGATGCACCTAAGTCTCATGTGCAGTCTCGTGACGAAGCAGCAACATCAAATAACCAGCTTGAAATCGGCGATTAGCAAGCTATCGTTAAATTACACGGGCACGCTTATATGGAAGATCACGGATTACGCCGCCAAGATGTCAGAAGCGAAAGCGAAAGAAGGAATGGAGCTTGTCAGTCCACCTTTTTATACTAGTCAATACGGATACAAATTACAGGTGCATACATCGAATATTGTATAAATCAGTGATGAAACTTTCGGCTTGATTTTCGTATAACGCCCATTTTCTCTCTTGTTGCTGTGTCTTAAGACACAGCATAATTAAATTACTAATAATGTGATACTTTGTCTTAGAAGATATCATGATTCTAATACTATGTTTATAATTTTACATAATACATATATGATAATGCACGAGTTTCTCGCGCAATCAATCGTATTATTCTATGTATAATGTATATATTATATATATATATTTATTTATTTTATATATATATGTATATATGTTACATATTTCATTTAAAAAAATCAATATTTTTACATTGATGAGACAAGAGCCTTAAATAAAGTATTATATAGAGATTAAATAAAGAATTATTAGAAATTATTAGAATTATTATACAAGACATACATAATTAATAATAAAAAATGTAGTCATTCAATCTCATGTATTTTTCATAGCATTTTCATCTTAAGTAAATATATAAAATAGAATTCCTTTTCTTAAATTTGAAGTTGTAGTTTTTTTTGTGCCTGTATAGGACATTTTTCTGTACATTTATATAATTGGAATTGGGAGTTTAAATGCCGAGTGTTAATTCGCCAAAATATTTTTCGATTTTATAGGCTTCCATTTTCTTAAACGGAAACGGAACCGGAGAGGGCAGTCACATCTCGATATACATAAAGATTCTACCTGGCGAATACGATGCACTTCTGCGATGGCCGTTCTCGCACAGCGTGTCGTTCACGATGTTCGATCAGACAGTCATCGCGGAAAAGGCTTGCAACATTGTGGAAAGCTTCATACCGGATCCAACCTGGAAGAACTTTCAGCGACCGAGTCGCGAACCGGACTCTCTTGGTTTCGGCTTCCCAAGATTCGTTTCCCATGAGATGGTGAAGAAACGACACTTCGTCAAAGACGACACTATGTTTATTCGAGTTAAAGTGGATCCTAGTAAAATAGTAGCGGTCTAAGGAAACACATTAAAGATTCTGAAAAAATGTAAATGTTTCTGGAAACGGACGTTATGTGATATTTCCAAGTACTCGCTTGAGCGGGACATACGGTACTTATGTCATTTTAAATAATGCACAGTAGTTCAAATTTAAACCGACTGAAAACGTAAACTATATCGCCGCCCGTCTGCGTTATAACAGTTTTCATTTATTAATTCGTGCATTCTATTGCATTCGTATTATTGCAAATAATGCCGATAATTGTAATAAAAATTAATTTATTAACACTGCCAAATGCGTAATGTGTCAGAAAGCAATTAACTTTTTCAAATTTCTAATTATTATCTTTTTTATCTCTTAAGAAATTTTATTGTTATCTAATTTCTTCTGTGTATAATTGAAGCAAGCAAAAACTTGATATTAACTATTTATTGTTATGCAACATTTTGCAAGTATCTTCGCTGTCTTTCTTGCACAGAATTATATATATTTTTTAAAAAAATTTAACAAACAATATGAGATGCCTCGATTTTTCTACCTTACGATCGCACGATTACTTTTAAGGACAAAAAATCAAAGATTGTTAATGGACTGTGTGTACTATAAGCTTAGCAAATGTAAATATGCCATACGACAATGGACAACGAAGAACAATTCAAAACAGAATCACCGATGTAAATACGCACTTATCATACATAGTAATGAAATGTGATCGAGATGTGCTAGTGAATGTATGTAACAATATGAAAATAAGCTGGCTAATAAAAGCGTTATATGATATTCACATATAAAATATATCGTATACTTTATTCCCTATATTTATATTATATGATCCAACATGACTGAAATATTAGATAATATACATATCAAGAAATATATATATATATATATATATATATATATAATAAAATATAAAAAATAAATATTACTATACTATTAGATGAAAATTTCTTAATTGTACGATTAAACTGTAAAAAAGTATTCATCTCTTTATTGACTATATCACAATAGCATTAATACAAATAATTAGATATTAATATAAACGATTAGTCTTTCCTTACATACTTCCGCTGCTATGCTGGGAATTTACTTCTCCTGTATTTGCCTGCAAAAAAACCATGTAAATAAGATCATAAAATAACTGCAACAGAATAAAAATAATGGCAATAATAAAACTGAATAATTTTTATATATAAGAAAAATAGCTACTTGAAAATCTATACTTACAGATTGTATCCGCAATATTTGATCTAAAGCATGTGGCAGCAGTGGACGTATACCATTAATCTCCATCGCAGTGAGATGATCCAGTCTAGCATGCACTCCCTCGCTTTTCACAAAAGCGTCTACGGATGTGCGCAATTTAGACATTCTTATATCCCATATGTCCTACAATACACAAACATCTATATATAAGTTTTATTCTTCATATAAATGTAGCTTTTATATTAGATCCTAGTTAGCCTTATATACCTTCACAGCGATTCTTATTCCATCCGCGTCAGGAATATCATCGTTTGCCACATTCAGCAAAATTTGACTCTCGTCCATATAATGACAGCTTGGCATCTCTGTGAACAACCTGGTACATTGAAATTTTTATGAATAGGCGTTTCCCTATCGAATGACTCAAATTATTATGAAATTTAAAGATGTATGTATCACATCTTAAAATTATCCAAAATATAAAAATTTTTAGACTGTTCCGTTATTACATTTAAATATCTATGTAAAATTTAAACATAATTTTCTCATTGGTTTAAAAATTATTTAATTGTTTTGTTTGCATTAATTTTTATATAAAATCACGTTTTGTGTACTTATTTAAGTACTTACTTGCAAATTTGATGAGAAAATAGCATTACGAATTAAATTAAATTTTTTACATGCACAATTAAAACTTTAATAAACATTCGTGGAAAAGTTCATTTGGATCCATTTACTCGATTAAAAATTACTTATCTAAACTGCTACAAAATATCGTTACATAAGCCATTATAAATTAAATTATTTTTGTTTTTTGCAGTTAGTTTCAGATCGTATTTACGACAAAACTTTTTGTCGTTTAAATCTCGATAATTTTTAGATGTACAGCCAAAACATCTTTAATTGAATGTTTACATTAAAATACTCAGAGGTCGACAGGAAAACACGACGTAATATCAGACAAGTAATGGAAAACTCTGGCGAGGATTTACTTGGACATCTTCTCCATCTCCTTCCTCTCGTTCAAACTCTCGATGTCCATCCAGTCTTGGCTGACAATACGGCACTTCTGCTTCTGCTTCAGGCACACGGCGAGCCAGATCGGCACCTTGACGGGTAGACCGGCGCGAAACGGCCCCACTGAACCCGATATCAGATAGATCACGTCGGAGTTGAAGTTCGGCACTATGCTGACCAGCTGTTTCTCGCCGAGAAACTCGACCTCGCTTGGATCCATTCTCGCTTCATTCCAAGCGTCAAATCAATCGCTTTCCGATACACGCGCGTCTAAAACTACTCGACGTTTCCCGATACATTCCCGAGCAATTCTGGCTTAACTAGACCTGACGCACCGCCAACCGGTCCAATGTGCTCTTGCATGCAGTGTTCGGATATGGGTCTGGTTTTTCACGCATGCGCGACAGCGATTGTGTGGACAGTAGCGTTGATTACAAATTATAGACATCAAAATCTTGGCGCCCTTTACGGTTCTACAAAGATAGATTAGAAATAAGTCAAGTTAAAGATAAGTTGATCATTTAGGACCACGGCATACAAAAAAATTTAAGCAGTAAAACTTAAGCAATAAGCGAATCAGTCAATAACAGTCAAGAATTTAAGATAAAATGTAAACGATAGCAAATCCAAACTGTTGATTTGCTTACTGCTTACGTCTGTTTAGATTTTTTATATGGCCTTTAATATTCTCTCTTCCTTACTTTATCCCTTTTTAATATTTTCATATCATGTAGATTATTAAACTCTCATTTATAGATATACACACGTACATACACACTCTTGTACGTGTGCGCATACATATGTGTGTGTGTGTATTTTATTTTATACTTTTATATTTCTAATTGATTTCTTAAAATTTTGAGATATTTAAAAGAGATTGACAAGAGTATCCATTAATACTTTTTTTTCTTGAAAGTTAATACTTCACTGATGTTGTATTTACTGCGCATGAGCGAAAAACCCGACCCATATCCGAACACTGCTTGCATGCTCCTTGCCCTTCCATGCCAAATCAAAAAAGGCGGGAACGCGCGGCATACGCTGGCACTGCTGGCACAGCGCGTCATTGTAGCCGTCGCCATATTTTCCCGCTACTTGTTGCATTACAAATAATTCGAATATGTCGGGCGCGCCAGCTACGCACTTTCGCTTTCGCGATAAAATATCAAGAAACATAGCAGTGTCTCGCGTGATGTGCACACGCATTCTTTTTAAAATTTTTTTCATTGCGTTTCTTATTTAAGTTGTTTACATTAAAAAATTTTTTAACAATTATTCGGTTTAACAGCCTCATCTCCAATTTTAATCAAATTATGCTCATTCGACGTTTTTTGTATGAAACGAAAGAATCTAGCAGAAAAAAGTGTCTGCTCCACTCGAAGCGAGATATTAATTAAAGATTAAAGTTAACCACTGCAGATAGAAAACCTGTCAACTCATATCGACGAAATGCAGTGACGAGAGCATGTTCTATGGCCACGTGCGCATGTGTTTTAGTTGTACTTTTCGCTACAATAGACGCACAAAATTTGAACTCAACAATCTAAATCAATTTAGCTTCGCGCGGAAAGTTGTAAACTCATGTGGAATCTCGCTTCGTGTAAAAAATTGTAAATATACTTGACACTTGTAAATATATTTGACACTTAACAGATATGACGCGCAGCAGCTAGGATTATAACTTCAATGCCATCGCTTCCTTCTTTACTCGAGTTTATTCGTTGCATTCACATTTACAATTGCGCGCATATTCATCACTCAGACGACGATCGCACGAAGCTTTTCCACAGCACTGCCGGTATTGAATGCGACGATCGCACGAAGTTTTTCACAATACTGCTGATATCGAATGCATGTATTCCAGCAAAGTATTATTAATAAACTGTACAATATATATTCCAAAAGAAGAAACCCAATTTTCACTTCTAAAATATTCCAATGAAACTGTAACTTATAATTTCCATTACCAATCGTGCGTTAATTTCAATATAATATTAAATGCAGAATAGTCGCTTCGATAAATACTCGCTTTATAGATTGTTGATCGGAAAAGTTAATTACTTCAGTTAATAGTCTCTAATTCGTAAAGTACGCCTTTCAATACAGGATGGAGCTTTTCATACCGCTATCTAGGTGCTCGATCGGTCCGGGTCGAAAGAATGGCGTGATGAATATGGCAATAAGTGCGTATCTCGAAGGGAGAAGGAGTCACCCGCGACATCGGCGTCATGCGTTTATGTCATGCGTTGATGCGTCGAGCACCGAGCGCTTTTATTTAATTCAAACGTTACGAAACGTTCAACGTATTGTAAGAAAAAACATACTTTCTATATATACATATAATTTTAATTATAAAGTTAAAAAACAGACCGTATCAGTTACTATCAATGAATAATCTTTTGTTTTGTTTTGATCGATATAATTCTAATCTCCAGTTCGCAATATTTATCAAATCTTTTTTAATCCATATTAAACACTACGCATTGAAGATTGAGATTGCAAGAGAATTTTTCCAATCAAAATAAAAAAATTTTTTTTTTCTAATTGGCCAAATTTCATTCAATCTCAATTAATAATACGTAATTTGATACAAACTTTAGACTTGTTCCAGCTGAACTTTTTGCATCTTTTATCTTTTCCTTTTTTCCCTCCAATTAATTGTATATTTCTCTCATCTTAAGAAAATATAACACAATATAACTATAAAGAACGATCAAATCGAGGAAAATATTTGCATTATATGTAAAAAAAGAACACAAATTAAACAGAACTGAACATTTGATCAAACAAGGAATAGCGAGGAAACATCAAAATGTATAGAACGAAATAGACGAGACGTCGACACGAATTCAACTGAGAAAAGCCGTTGTTTTACATCGAACTGACTCGTTCATTCAAGAGCGATTTTTTTTTTTCTAGCGTTTTGTGTCCATGTCGATTAGGTACAGATCACGAGTATTTTGATAAGAACAAAACACTCCAAGGACTCAACAATATGACATAGCGTATGCATCAATTGATAAGAAAAGAATTAACAACAGTACGCCCTAATGAAAAAATTCTCATATCTTATAATATTTTTAAGAATTTTTCATATTTTAAATTTATAAAGATTTCTGAAAAATACTTTAGACCTTAAAAAAATATTTTCTTCAGATCTTATAAGTTTTCGGAAATTATAGAATGAGAAATCTTAAAAGTAGAATCTTTCTACTAGAATTTACATATAAGGAATTTACATATAAGGATTTTAAAAGAAATTTTAAAAGAATTTTTCAACATTTCTTAAAAATATTTCAATTTGTATAAAAAAATCCGAGGTTTTTTTTAAAAAATTATAAAATTATGTAGAAATTCTAAAAAATTATATGAAGAATTCTAAGAAAAAGCCAGAGCATTATATGAATTTGGGTAACAATAAAGCATCGAATGCATATATAGATTACACGCGCGAAGCTTTAATGACATCGATTTCGTTCGCAATGATACACAGAGTGCTTATCGCACGCTATAAATTCACATATGTTATATACATATACTTTTCAACCGATTTTATTCTCTTATAAAAAAATCGTCACGATGAGGCTGATTTCGACACGCACAGAATAATTTTGTTGAAGTATCTCCAAATTTAACTGGATAGATCTGAAAATTTTGTTGTTCCATCAAAATTATATAAGAAATTCTAAATAATTATGTAGAAAACTCAATGATAAGCAATACTGCAAAAAGTTTTGATATTCTAATAACTTGAGCATTCTGTATAATTGTTTTGATAGTCTAATAAAATTGTCTTCAGATCTGTATCTAGCTAAATTTTTAGATAAAATAAAATCAAATTAATAACTAATTAATAACTAATTTTGATTAAGTTTTATTTGATTTTAGTCACTTCAGCAAAACTATTCTTTCCGTGCAAGATTTCAGAATTTTGAGTTGTCAAAAATGTCGAAGTAGAGTCTAGAATTCTCGATAAAAAAAATAGCACAAGTAATTTTCTGAGATATAGTCGATAATATAGTCGACACTGAAATAAATAGATACGAAGAAAAAAAGAGAGAAAAGAAACGTGACTAAAATGATCAAATTTCGATCGACATCCATTCGCATAATATTTGTTAATTTAACATTTTTCACTCTTTTGATTAACAATAAATTTGTAGTGTTTTTTTGGGGAGAGAAAAAGACGTGCATTTAAGTGTCTTTGATAATGGATGAATTTAACGAAAATTCCTCGCTGAGAATTTTGTCATTCACAAACATCGAATTGAACGTCTTATTTTTTTTGAGGCTCGTATCGAACTGATATTTTGTTAAACCAAAGTTCGACTAAAATTAATCAGTGATTGAAGTTTCGTTATCTATTTATCTCCAGAGAGCAATTCGTCAAACTTTTTTAGACGATTATCTAGTTATTATATGATATGCAGAGTATTGCACAAGCATCGTGCAAATATTCTTGGGAACACGCGTAGACACACAATCACAACGTGCACTGTTCTATTGTACAACATTAAGTATATTGTTTCTTCGATATACTTATCACTCTCGGCAATTCTGAATTCCGTATACGGTATTATCGCTAAGCGAGAACATATTCGAGAACATATTCTTCCTCCTCAGGTGCCCTCGGCACGTACAGAATTGTTCGGAATGAATTCCGATCGGAATCGTTCAATTATTCCCTAGATTTCTATTGTGTTTTCTAGAGAAAACGGAATAATTCCAATTCCAATTCCAATACCCTGGATGAGGATTTCTCAATATCTGTCCTATCTTAGCCTAATTTTTATTTACAATATAAAAAAGGGAAGTCAGACGTATCATGCTCCGTTTTGTCTTTTCGTTTGAAGCTTCAAATCATTGTCACTTGTATCATTGTCACTCCATTTCAACGTTTAATTCATTTAAACTTATGCTAAAACACGTATGTGCCGTGAGCTATATGGCACGTTCGACGAGTAGTTATGTATTAATAAAATTAGTGGGCACACCGAGAGATTTTTAAGAAAAAAATTTTCTAGTTCCGTTTGTTAAAGACTGTTTCAGTTCTTCTCTTTCACAGTTACTCTATTAGCCGCCCGCTACGTCGATTCTGTCGCGAGATTCTTCCAGAACCAGAAGACGATCGGGAGAGGCGTGATTCACCACGTCGGCCTCGATCACAAAGATCGATGCTGGCGGCGTTTCCTCGATGTGGTTCTCCTCTGCGGGCAAGAGCGGCGCCAGCGACTTGTACGTTTGCAGTTCCATCGAGGATATTCCACAATCGATCGCATCATCGTTGCGGTCGACGAGATCGTCGTCGCTGGCCAATTCCTCCTCGCTCGTCCGTTTGTTCGCTAGCGCGGAGTTGTTAATTAGAACCACACTTCCGATCGTGGTGCCGACGTCAGTGTTTTGGCGCGTCTCTTTCTCGCGGATCGACGAGACGCGCCTTTCGGAGTACGCGCCGTCCATCCTTCTATTCCCATCGATCACCTGACGGCCAACAGAACGTAGATAGACCGCGAATAAGGCGAATAGGTTGAATCGAGTGAAGTAAATGTTATACGGAATAGAATCATTTAATAATTTAAGTAGTCCTAATTATTTCCGCTGTTAATATAATAATCTCGATCTTTTTATTCCTCGTATTTTGGCCAATATTGTTTCGGTCTATATACACTATAGTAATATAAACTTTTAATACTAATTTTTCCTCAAATATCTATTTCTATATATTGTATTTGTCTTCAGTAAAATAATAAAATTATGTTTACAAATAAAAATTAAATTAAATTACAAAAATTAATGTTGTTTAATTATTAAATTAAATTTAATTATATAATTGTTTAATTGTATCATTATATATTTAGTTTACTTTTTGTACTGAAGAAAAAACAGATATAAAATATGAAATATAAAATTAAAAAGAAGAATAAAAATAACAAATTGAAAAGAAGATTACTAAGTTAATAAGTTTTCTAAAAAGTAGCAAGTTTATTTCTGTTTTAATTAATTATTTTTTAATTAGAAATAGAGAAGTTAATCTCTAGCTTATAAGAATAAGGTATGCTAAAAAATGAATTTCTTCTCTATTCCATAATTCTCAATTTCAAATATACAGATTTACATGTTATTTATATGTTAGACAAATTTATAGAACTTTTAAGCAGATTAATCTTTAACCGACACACTTTGCTCCCGACACATGGGATGCAGCGAACCCCAACTACTTAAAATGCTTACTGCGACGATACATTTTCATCTTTCAATACAAAAAAATTACTGGACACTTTTTAAACCTTCCAAAATAAGATGTAGGTTGCATTAAAAAATTTTAATTTTAAAATAATGAAAAAAATTAAACAAGTAACAGAAATTAAGCACAAAAAATTCAGCCATAACTTTTGATTGGAGTATTCTGCACCCCTATGTGCGATCAAGGATTAGTATCAACGCACCTGACGTAGCAAGCTCGGTCTCTGACTCCTCGGCTGATCGAAGCCGCTGAATCGCCTCTGAAGCTGCCTCTGCGAACCGACGAGAGAACCCCGATCGTGGATCACGCTGATCACGCTGGACTTAACGTCGCTGTGCGGGAAGAGCAGCTGCCAGACAAAGTTCTTGAGAGCGATGCGAAAGTCCTTGAGATGATAGGCGTAGAGAAGCGGATTGCCGACCGAGTTGATGTGCGAGAGGATGATGCAGAACTTCATGAGGAAGTCGTTCACCTCGCATGCCGGGCAGAAGGCCATCACGCAGTTTATCGTGTACAGCGGGAACCAGCAGACGATGAAGAAGACGACGATGCGGGAAAGATTCTGCGTGGCCTTGACCTCCCGTTTACGCGCCGCGCCAAGACAACGCAGCATCGTCCCCGTCGTCTGGTGATGATTACCCAAGCGACCGCCGAGGCGAAGAACGCCGAGACGGCGAACGGTACCGCCACTCCCTGAGTTGCTAGGATCCATCGTGACGATTTGCTGTAGCTGTAACCGTCGTACCCGTTACTCTTTGGCTATTTCCTGCTATTTTTTTCGCGCTGCGCCGTAACATTATCATCGGATTCTCGAGCCGGTATTCATAGTTCATTGTTATTTTAAGACCATCTTAACCCAGCAAACACAGAATGTAACTGCAACATAACACAGAGGTAACATGTGATATGACAGATGTTACATCTACGTTAATGTTAATATTTCGTTATATATCTGTAATATAATCGTTATATAACTGTATTTTTTGTTATTTATTTATTGTAATAAAGTAACAGCAACATGAATAACACATTATAACAGATGTCACATCTAAGATACTTTGATATTATGTAACATGTTAAACTCTTCACTAAACTCGCTCCCCGCCGATAAATGGACGTACAGGTTTATTTCTCGTAAGAAAAAATTACACAGGATAAAATATAAAAGGCAGCATTATGAGATTTTTCACTCATGTTTTGAAATAAAATGATGAAATCATAATTTGAAAGGGAGGTTTCAAGATGAAAATAAAATAAGTATATTTTGACAATGCAATTTTGTTCAATTATAAAAATTCAAGGATCTGATATTTCTGGGATTTATAAATGTCAAAATGCATTAATATAATTATTATATAACTATTATGTAATATTTAGATTACTATATAACAATTATATAATATTTTAGTTATGTGTTATATTAATATTATATAACTGCAAATCTGAGTGAGAAAATTATAAAATATGTAACGTTCACATATTATATCACGTTGCACATTGTGACAATGTTGTTATATATTTGTGTTTGCTGGGGTCTTAAGATGCTAATACGGCTTTGATTGGTTTATAACATCTAAGACTGTACTTAAGACTGTACTAAGACGTCTTAAATATAAGAACCGGTACTATGAATATCGACCTCGGAGTCTCTCCTTCATGCGACTGACCTGTTTTACGATTACTCGATATATGTGAGCGTAGAAAGCCGCGATCAGTAGAGCAGGGAAGATGATCGTGGCAAAGTACAGGAACAAGAGATAGTTGTAATCCATGACATTCGTGAAGATGCACCTGTGGTCGCTCATCTCGCCGGCGTTCCATCCAAAGAGCGGCAGAAAACCCACCAAAGTGCCCGCTACCCAGCACACGCATATTATACCTGAAAACCGATCGTCTTTTCCATTAATATTGTTTCCTTCGATCGCTTCATCATCAATTGAGGCGCCGATGCCATCGTCGCGTCGTCGCGACGACTATATGTATATGCTCAATTGATTCGGATAATAACTCGTTCGCGCGCATCCGTTCGTTACGCATCGGTCATTCATCGCGATTAGCACCGACTTTTCGCGCTCTCCTCGGTTTTCACATCGAGGCAATTTTTATATATATCCGCGGACACACTTCTTATCGATTCGCTCATCATTCGTGGAAAACGACGTTCCTCTGGGAAATACGCGTTATCGGATGTAATAATGTGAGAACTGACATTTTGGATTGATTCGAAAACTTATATAGTTTAACCAGTTTTGTCACTTGTCTCGAATATCCGCAAATAATACAACAGGCTGACAAAATTTATATTTATATATATTTATTATTCCGTGATCCGGAAGATGGGTTTTTTAATCACTCGATTGGGAGAGAGTGAAAAAGATAATAAAAATATGTTCTCTTCATTCTTAATTTCTTTGAATCTGAACAATTTCTGAAAAATCGTTGTCGAAACACTTTCAGAATATATCAACCAAATTTCTACGAAAATTTATTATTTTGATTGTTGCGTGCTCGATAAAAAAATTTAACTCGGTTAAGGGTGTTCCGGTTATACAATATCAATCAAAAAGTTATCAAAATTTAAACAAAAAAAACGACAAAAAATGGCAAAAAATGTTATCACAAAATAAATTTGTTCTAAACAATTTGTTTAAAATAAACTAAATACGTTCTGAAATTAACTGCAAAAAAAAACAAATAATTTGAATAACAAATAGAACATAAACCGGTATATGAAAACAAATAATTAAAGATGCGCTAAACCGGTCAAAGACTAGATCTTCGTGCTAATGTTTCTTATGTAAATTTATATACATTTCTCAAGTTCACCAAACTGCGTGCGCCAAAGATCTAGCTTTGACCGGTTTAGCGTATCCTTAATTAAAAACGTTTTATTTTATCAAAGAACTTCGCAACGAACGAGAGTTATATTATCGAGTCCTTACCTTATATCGAGAATAAATATTAAAAAATAATAGATGTGTTTTTCGAAAAAATACTATTTGATATTATTTAATATTATTATTGCTTACAAGTATGTCTAAATATATCGAAATATCTCTTTTGATCTTTTAAATCAGAGATTGTAAGAATTTAGAATCATTCATCCCCCACTTCTAGTCTTGAAACAAAATTATAACTTGTTGATTCCTTCTTTTCAGATCGTTTTTAAAACGTGTCTTTTCCCGAACTACTGCGAATCAAATTCGCCTATCGGTTATTTCGACAGGCTTCTATTCGTGATAGAAATCTAACTAGGACGGTAGGGGGAAAAAAACACGTGAGGCTTTTACGATTACGTGAAGCATGCGATGCAATTTCACGATTGTTTTGCGCTAATTGACGTATGCGTTCACACTTAATAAACGCGATGCGACACGACTTAGGAGAGGACCACGGTACGGGAATCGCAGATTACGCGACAATGCTGCGAAATTATATTGGCGTATCTGTGTCCTCACGTACGGGCACGTGCCGGAAATTGGGACTAGAATATTGCACACGACCACCAGGCTCTCTTGTCCCTTCGTTAACATTGTCAGCATAGTTAATAACATACCTAAAGACCTCCGAGTTTTCTTTGTGACTGGCCCTTGACTAAACAAGTCCGTAATTGAGCAGCTAAGTGCCACATGCGTGCTAAGTCGTAATTTCTATTGCTTGAATGGGACTCAGAGAGCCATATTTGCCAAGCACACGCTCTTGCATTGCATCAACAAAATACTAGAAATTGTCCAAGTATCTACGTGGCATCTAAAATTGATTGCATTGATGTATGGAACTAATTTTAAGTAAATTTTCCCTCTTCATTTATTTCACGAAGGAACCATTATTTTACTGCGATTTTTCATTGTTGATATATATATATATATATATATATATATATATATATATATATATATATATATTATAGATACTATATATTATAGATGCAGCTACATTCTGTATAATATGTATGTAATAAACTATCTATTCTATGTAATAAACCAGATTGCCAGACCTGCGATTTACTCAATTCGAATTCTCAATTACGCTCGAATACAAACTTGTTTAGCAAGAATCAGCAACAGCAGAAAAATTTTTTAATGATCAATTTGTTTAATTGCGTAATCGTTACGCCGCGATCGAGTTTCCGCCGTTTCTCGCGGGAGTGGCGATCTTGAATCAACTTAGATCAGCTTGGATCGTCCATTAATCTCGCGACACGAGCACGCGATATCAGATATCAAATTAACGACGTCGGCAACGACAACGACGATGACGACGATTGGTGCGACGAGGGGTGGGTGCCTCACCTATGGCAGTTTTGGTGCGTACGGTGCGCGAGTATCCCATGGGATGCAGTATCGCCCAGTAACGATCGACGGACACCGCCACGAGGCAGAAGATGCTGATGGTGCACAAGACCATGAGGACCGACACGGTGAATAGACAGGCGTGCAGATTCGTCGGCAGACCAATGCTCGCGAGGATCGCGAACGGGATCGCGAACAGTCCGACCAGCAGATCGGCCGTGGCCAACGAGACGATGTAGTAGTTGGTACGTCTGCGTAGCTTCCGTTCCTTGCCGAAGACGATGATCACCAGGCCGTTGCCGAAGACGGCGCAGATCGCGACCAGAATCTCGCAGACGGTGTACGGTACATTCAGTTCGGCGCCCACGGAAGACGCGTTCGTCGGCCTGGTGTGATCCAAGTAATCGAACGGTGGATCGGTCGCGTTCGATGGAAATCCCATCGCGACGACCATCGGGGTGTCAGCGGTCTTATTGGCGTCGTCGGGGATGCGGAACGATTATACGGGACGCGATCCTCGTCATCCCCTCGTGATTTCGAAGCATGGCGCTATATCGCGATAAGGAATCGATCGGAGCAATCGTGACGTCGCGATACTTTTCAGCGATAATCATTGCTTTTTTAAAAAAGTCCGATATTTCTTAAGTCTTTAGCGATTATTAATATCTCATGAATATTTAGCGCGGCGTTCCAAATGGGAACACGACCGATCGCGTTAGCGACTCGCGCCACGTGCGTCGAAGGAGAAGTGACTGTGAGAAATTTCGTTAGATAAATTTTATTTTCACGTTTCTTTTTATACGTTCTTTTCGCTCGCATCGGACACAAAATTAAGTGGTTCCGGTTCGTCGGAGATCTCGCTCGCGAGATTACAAATCGAAGATCAACATTTGTCATTCACGGATCCGTAAGTGATAAATCCTCTCCGAGTTGTTCCTCAGCTATAATTATCGGCCTTATCGAAGAGTGTCTCTCAGTTTCTTTACAAATCACCAGGATTTCTCGGAAGAAAACGTTTTTAATTTCGTGAAACTCACATTTGTCTCTGTCCGTTCACGTCCGGTTCGCACTTCGTCTTTTCTCCGAAATCGATCGATCCTTCGCAGCTTCTTGTTATTTTTTTACGACTATTCTTCCCGAATCAATTTTTTTTTTTTCAATCTTGCGAGCGTACGCTTGTGTTTGTCCGAAAAGACGAAGGAACGATCGATCGGTCAGTTGCTCACTCGTCGCGTGATGCGGTAGCGGTCGTCCATCGCTCACACGGAGTCCGAATTACGCGAGCGCGTAAGATGATTTCCGCGATATCATCTAATAGACCTTGCGGAAATAGACCTTGCACTGGTCACGCGAGTTTCGCGTCGCTACAAAACGAGGTGAAGAAGCCGACTTTGTCTCGCGCTTCGCATTCGTGCTTCACATTCGCGCTCTATCCGCCGTTATCTTTTACCGATATCGATTGATTCGTCAGTTTCTAATGGTCACGAGGTCTAATGATTCGCAAGCGAATGAAGGAACATCGGGAGCTCGATGTGTTTCACCATCGATCGCGATTCGAAATAAATCTACGCCGTTTACCGATCTCAATGTTGCGACGATACAGTTAATTGTGATAAATCGTTGATTTCGCGTCACGCGTTATACGCGTCGTCCTCGCGTCATCCGCGTGCGTGAGTCATCAAAAAGGGCGGGAAAAGTCGCGTGGAGAAGTCCGGGTCGCCCCCCCCGAGAGAAGCGATCGACGGCGGATCGATCAACCGGTCCACGGTGTCACACGGGCAAATATTTATTTATCTGATTAATTAGTCCGGGAACGTGGGCGTGAAACGATGTGCGCAAAACGGGGGGAGGGAGGAGGGGGTCCCTTTCACCGCGGCCCGATGCACGTCGGGGTTGGGACGCCGAAGCCGGAGCATAGAGCAAACGCGTCCGCCTTCTCAACCCCGTGGCGTGTAACTGAGGTGCTCCTCGTTGACAGTAGGGCACACGACGGAGGTGGAGGTGGAATCTCCGGCCGGTCCCGCTCTTCGCGCGCTTCCTTCCGCCGGAACGTCGAAACCGAGCCAAGCCGAAAGGGCTTGGTTCCTCCACTTCCGCCGGGTTCAACCGCGATCCGGCGTATCGACGGCACGGGGCGAACCGTGGCGGACGCGGATGGATGCGACGAACGCGCCTCGCATTTACACGTCGTGCAAGCGCGATGCATCGCACAGTCGCTTTCACGTGCTCGGCGTGCTTGACCTCGGGTCTGCTTCGCGCGGCTGTCAATATCGCAAGCTCGTTCGCGGCGACGGACGATATTCGTGTCACGCGCGCCTTCTCGCTCTTCCGCACGCTCCTTCCCTCTTCATTCACCTTCTCGTAGGAGTCGCGCGGTTGTCGCGCAGTTGTTTTCCTAATTGTTTTCGCTGCTGCAACCGAGCGTAAAGAGCACGTGACGGATTCACGACAATTTGGTTTTAGTTCGAAGTCGCCATTCGTACGCCGTTCACGATTCTGCGAATATTATTGCGTCCGCGCACACATATACACATCCACACACTCGGCACTAAATTAGACGATCTAATCTCGCGTCTTGTTGCTTTAATACTGCGATTGCGTTTGGTTACCAATGTAATACGAATTCCTGCAGCCACGTCCGGTATTAAACATACGGCGGCAATATGGCAGGGAAAGAGTGGGGCGCAATCAGACTTCCGTTCATTTTTATTATATCTTTAAGCGTTATGTAGTGAGAAAAACGCGGACTACCGCATCGATAGTGGTCCCCTAATGGGGCACAATCAGCACAATGTAGCTTGCAAAACACTGTAATCTACGCGGGTTATTATTCTCGCGTACGATTGTGCAATACGACCGCGATTCATATAGAAGATACAAGAGTTAACAACAAGGAAAATTAACGAAGGAAAAGTCTAAAAAAGATGAGACAATGAACGTTTTGTCTGATTGTGCTTCGGTCTTCCTTATGACAGACGTCATTTCGAGATATTCTATTTTTTGTATCTTTTAATGTTGCGTGCTATTCTTTGATATCTATATATTAATTAATAAAAGATGAAAATGGAAATAATACATTTCTCGATTGCTGAAAATACGTAGAGTCGTATTGGTTCCTTTTTGTCGCGTTATTTTTGGGTGATCATAAACAAGATCATTATCTCGAGTTATTCTGCTTGTAATATTTCTTAATCCTTAGCGGACAGAAATAAAGAAAATTTCAATAGCGGAAAACGCAAAAACAAGGAGAAGACGATTTGGAATCGGAAGAGTTATGGGCATTTTAGTGCATTTTTTTACATTTCAAAATGACGATAGCATGTTTGCTCTCTGGATTTCTGAGATCCGATTAAGAATTAATGCTGCGTGGTATTATTTAATATATGTATTTATTATTAAAAAAATTAAAATGAAATGAATGTTCTATTGTGGTCAAAAATGTATAGAGTTGCAGTTCGTTTTTGTCAATTCTTGGACTGACAAGAAATAAAATATCATTGAAGCTTGTAGGATTATCTCTTAATACTGCGTGGTACTCTTCAGTATGTATCATTATTAAGAAAATTAAAAGTACCCTATATTTTCTGATTATCAAAAATAATATAGAATCAAAGTAGTTCATTTTTGTCGCGATATTCTTGATGTGATCGAAAACAAGTCGTCCTAAGACTCAAAGCAACACAATTAAGTTTAAATTTAAGTTTAATTTTTTTAAAGTTAAAATTTAATAAATATTAATTTTGGACGTATAAACATATAAAAATAAATGCTTAAATTAAACGTTTTTTAAACTATTTAATAAATGTCATAAAAACATTCAATAAACGTTCGTTTAATAAACATCTATTTAACGGTTTTTTTGCTAGTTTATTAAAACTGTTTTTATATTAGACATTTCGACAATTTAATAAGCATATTTTTATACGTACAAAAATGTATAAGAACATATCGGTTAAACATTTTTTAAACATTTGTTAAACACAACTATATTGCTTGACACGTAATTGAATCGCCATTACCACGAAATCGATCGCTAATGGTTTGAATGGAATCCATGTTGTAGGTGTTGAAGTCATTCCCGTATAAAAGTTAAAGGCGTGAGTAATATAGTAAATGACCGTAGTTAGTAGGTGTAGTCATATGTGTCTAACGAACGACGACGGTTCTTTTCCCTGCATTTGTCCTTTGATAGTCAGACGATCACAATTCAGATATTTGTTGTACTTTGATATATAATTGAATATTTATAAGATGATATGAAGATAAAAATTACTGTCTAAGTTAATTAGAGTATAAATAAATTTGCACATTTTTTACACCCACACCGTTTCTCTTCTTTCTTTTGCGAATGCTGGACTAGTCGGTATATGTGTGCGGACACGTGCACCCGGATATATATCTGAAACATAATATCGCGTCGTGGTTTTCTTTGTAATCGTGAATGTCAGGATGAATATTTGTAATCGTGAATGTCAGGTGAAAGTCAGGATGAAACATAATATCGCGTGGTCTTCTTTGTAATCGTGAATGTCAGGATGAATACTCATTTTATCACATTTCTCAACAAATTTTTCACCAAATAAGGCAATAATTTCCTGACAATCGAATTTTTCTCATTTCTATACTATAGGGAATTATAATAACGGATTTTATTATAATAGAGTCCAATTTATATTATAATATGGAGTTCAAAAATAATTAAGAATAAAAAAAAGAATTCTAATCGTCAAGTTCGTATATTTGTCAAATATATCTCAAAGATTCCTAAAGATTATAATTTCTAGTAAAATAAGAAATTTGCAACTCTTCGATTTCGTCGTCACGAAGTCACGAAGGTTTAAAATGGAGAACATCTTGCTCTTGCTTCGCTCGATCTATCCACGCAATAGTAATAAATAAATCGCGCTTGTCCGCCAGAATCGAAGATTAATTCACATTGATGATTAATCTCGTGAAAAGGAAGCGCAAAGAAAAGTAAATCGCAGCCGCCGGCCGAGAAAGCAGGACGGATCGGCGAGGGACTCCACGCCGGTGGCTTTAACGAACGATGAACGAGTTCATTCGTGGTAATTCGTACGTACTCATTGTCCGTAACTGGCGTATAATACGGAGCGCTTGACATTGCATAAAGGATCTCTAATTGCACCGCGGAGCTAAATGACTTCTTTCTCGCGCGTGCGCGCGCGCGCGCGGAGCAAGCAGCCTCTCGATGAGCGCGTCAACGATCGCGATCTAAATCGAAAATAGGTCGTATTCGTGTTGCACCGACCATGTAAACACACCCTGGAACATGCCACCGTGCATCTAATGGTTTAATACGACTAATGCGTCGCCGGAAGATAGGTTTAAATCCAGTGACGTGCCTCCGATCCGTCGGCAAGTGCCGGTGTGTATTGCGTGAAAAGTCGGATGAGAGATCGAATCAGAGTATATTCGATGGAAAAGTAAAATAATAGATTTCTGATTAAAAAAGCTTTTTGACGTACCTTCCTTTCATCGATTTTTCTAAAAAGCTTTGCGATTATTTTGCTATTTCTTCTGCTTTCAAATTGACGATTATTGAATATTCTATTGAATAGAGACAGTAAGAAAAATTATTCTACAATAATAATTAAATATCAGATCGGTTTATAAATCTATTTGGAGTATAAGGATATTTACTACGCATTCATCGTAATCAATTTAAAGAATATATTTCATTTTATATATAACAATGTAACACTAAATAATATTATATCATAAAATTAAATTTTAATAATATCGTATAATTATATTAAACAATATTAAATAATATTAAACAATATAATATTAAATTATAAAATTTCTGTCTCTTTTTCCTTATTCTGTTTAAAAATTTATGAAAAAGTTCTCATAGACTTACCTCGTGAACTGACATAAAAAGATAATTTCTTCATTACTCGTTAATTTTAATATCACATTTTACATAATATATACACGGAGTATCGTTTCAACTTTGTCTTTAGAAGGAAAAAAAGTCATTTCATTCCAACCCCGTTATTTGTCACAACCATTATATGTCATAGTCGGCCTTGACCTTCGATATAACGTATGTTTTCGAAAGTTTCATGATTACATACCATTTCACTTAATATCCTTTCGTCCGGACATCAACACAGGCGCGATCGATGATTTGATTTCCAACACGGCTGGCTAAATTCGCCATTTGTATACGCCTGATATCGCTTCGCCGCATCGATTCGGAATCAGAGGATGAAAAAAAAAACGAGCCCCGGGCGATTTGCGCGAGGCAAGCGTATCTCGAATTTGTGGGCGTACCGAATTTATGTGCGGTTCGTAAAGATGCGCGTCGAGATTTAACAAGATGAGAACGGTGAGTGCGCGAGGAGCGGTAACGCGAGCTTTACTTGAACTCGCGAAAGTAATACAAACCTGCCGTTTTTCCTCATCTCGGTAACAACCGAGAGAAACGGCGAGGACCCGACAGGGTCGTGGAAAATGTGGCGCGCGATATTTAACGGGGTCCAATTAAAAAGGCGCGCACGCGACGTTCGCCGGTCTGCTTTACTTTTTATTACAAGCCACGCGCGCGTGTGACGCAAAACTTTATAAATTAATACACCACCACACGCTATCTCCGTCCTCCTCTCCGGTCAAAGTAATAATTACGCTTCTCAATGTGCGTGGGCAGAAAAGTATTTACAAACCAAAATAATCACGATTTGACATCGCTACACGCGAGAAAGACTAATCAGAAGAATGGAACCGGTGGTTCATAATATTCATTTAATAGGAAATTAAGTCTGTAATCTCCCGTTTCGAAAAGACTGATTTTCGTTCTTGTGTGTAGACAGGTTTTCTCGTTTTTCTCTTTTTATCATCACGGCGAGACGCGTCGAAAGCTTTTCAAGACTAATTATTTGTATTTATATTTCATTTTAAAAAGTCGAGAATTGTTGAATTTTTTTTTTTATACAAATTCTACATTATACTTTCCTGTGGGGTTTTATTGTAAAATGTTTGTAAGTGCTTTTAAAATATCCGTTAAAGTATCAGGTAACCGAAAAAGTTTATGCGATTTTTTTATATTAAAAATAAAACGTTAATGTAATATCAATTTTAACGTATTGGTGTTATTCAATATATTGACTATGCTAATTTCAACAAACTAGCGATTGACTGAAATTAATATATGCGAATTGAGCAAACAATTCGTAGAAGGATCTCATAAATCGAAAATTATACGAATTTTTTTTTTATATGATATTTTTTATTTACGTAAAATATAATTATGTTTAACAATAGTCATCAGAAGAAGAATTTCTAAAACAACTATTTTCTGTATCACTTAAAACAAAATTGTTTGATATATAAAGATCATTTGAAAACTTCACGGTCTGCGAAGCTATAGTAAATAGCTATTTTGAGAAACTCCAAGAAACGGATTACCGTGATGACATAAAAAGCATTGGAACATCGCTAGAGTGTATTGAAGTTGGAGGAGACTATAAAAAATAAAAATAATTTAAATTGAACGAAACTAGGTCGTGAAAATTTCAAATGATCATCGCATCATAGGATATTTTAAGAATTTTTATGTATTTTTCGCTTAAATTATCTGAGACAGAAAAAATGACATTTATTTAAAAACATTATTGAAAAGAAATTTTACAAAAGATAAATTATCTGATAACGAAGAATGATATATTTCAAGAATTTTAAGGGAATAAGAATTTTAGTTTTCAACATATATATACGTTGTCTCGTCAATATTTTAATCAAGAAATATAGCTGAAAATCATTTATTATTGTAAAGCAAAAAAACCATCATGATTATGATTAAAAGATCATGATCAAAGATCATGATTAAAAAACTGAAGTGATGAATAATGAGTCGTCTAAAGATATTTTTGTAATCAAAAATAAAATAATACAGAATTGAAAATTTTTCTTTATTGTATATTGATCACAATTCACTTTTTATAATTTAGCTTCTTTCATATGATTATTGAACAAACGTGTATATATGTTTAAAAAAAATTTTTTGTAATTTAAAATTTAAATTTTACTCTAAGTACGCGCGCGCTAATCCACGTTAAACTACCCAAAGAGTAGGAATTTGAAAGCATTTAGCGGATTTTTCCTTTAAAATAATTTTAATTTATATAATGGAAAAAAATATGAATATTCAGATATCCTGGTTATTGAACGAATGTGTGTATGTGTTTAAAACACTTTATACTCTTGTACACTTGAAAGTTTTTAATTTAAAGTTTATTCTGAATATATTTTAAGTTTATTCTAAGTACATTAATCCCTGCAAAACTTATGCTTTTTGAAAAAGCCTATATACCTAAAGGATGAAGATCTGAAAGCGTTTAGCGGAAGTTTTATTATAAAAACTTTATAATTTATAGAACGTGGGTATTGACATAAGGGTTAATCCTTTTTGCGGGTGTTCAATGCCTTATCGATCGACGATTCGCGCCAGTTCCGAATTCAATTTGTCTAATGAATGCGCCAGCTCATTTTTCCGCTACGCGCATCACGTTGATTAAGTTTCGCGCTAGCTTCGGAGAAATGGATCGCGGCGTTGATCGTTCTCGCGTTTCTGCTTCCCGATTATATACGAGACAATGAATCAATTAATTATTAATGTTATTGCATGTGTACTAAAGTATCATGATGATCACGGACTGCGCCAACACGAATATCACATAGTATATACTGCTTATCTCAAATTGCACGATAGATATAAGTAATTAAGCTTAATCTACATTATAATTAGACTTCCCTTTTCACGAAGGAAAGAAAATCTAATTAATTTCAATTATATTACTATATAATTGTTGCACGTAATCAATAAGAAATATGACTTCTTATTTATTTCGAATATAATCTGTTTTGATATTTTATGGATATAAAAATAATATAAAAGTTTTTATAAAATTATAAAAAATATAAACGATTTAGAAGATAGTTCAACAAATTAATTTGTAGTCATTTTCGCGAAGGTCACTGGTTATAAATAATAGCAATGTAAATATAATTTAATGCAATTACTTAGCGTAATTACTTAAAGTAATGGTTTGCAAATATAATAATGTTATCGTGTATATTTTATATCGTTTAATACACTTACAAATACACTTATGATATTGCAAATATCCAAAATACATATTCAAAATTGTTATTCGCAAAAAAATTTCAAATTGCTTAGCAAAATAGTTCATTATTTCAAAATTCGAAAGTATCATCGATTAATGGAAGATGCAATCTGGGTGGTGTTTGGTCTGAAAACAGTTGCACTAGATGGAAAATAGTGTTGCAACGCTGCATGTATGATCACATACATAAACCACATCAAAAATACAAATCCCAGGAACGTGAAAGGACCATAACTGTAAAAAGAAATATACAAGATTTGTTGTAGATAACTTCCCGATAGATTATAGAAAGATCACAGAATTACATACTTAGTAAGCCACGCGACCAATATACCAAATGATATACTCATGAGGAAGAAGTAATTGGCTAAGGGTCGTAAACTTAATCGCGGTGGCAGTCGTTCCTCGGAACCACTGGTAAATCCGTTTGATGTTCGTTTCGGTAACTTTACAATAGTGGTAGGTGGGCCAATCAGTTGTCGACAAATACTACCAAGGAAGCTTCGTCTGTTGTACAATGCAATTATCTCGTATCGATACTGCAAATAAATCGCAAGTTATCAAATTGAAAAACAACAATATGATTATACACAATACCTTGAGATTGATATAACAGCATAGCTTGTGAAAGTTTCTAACGAGAAAAGCGCATTCGTTCGTTCGCACCGGTTGCAACTCTGGATCGCCCATGTATTCAACATATCTACACGTCTGTCTACCCTCTTGCAATGGTACAAAAGTACCCGGTCTGCTCGAGTCGAAGCTAGACTCCATCTAAAAATTGGATCTTTTAATCGGTCGAAGAATTTTATATAATTAGAAACCTATAATAATAATTCGCACCTGCGATTGATGACAGAAAGAAGTCGATAGAATACTGTCGTGATATTCTTGATCAGCCACTATAGCAACTTGTGGAATATCCTCCAGTTGTATCTGCAACATTCGCGATTGTGTATGCTATTCAAAATAACACAATAGATACACGATTCATTATCGACATAAAAGAAATTCAGTCACTTGAAATATATCTATCAGCTGCTGTTGAGCGGTGACCAGGAGTATAGGAACGCGTCGTCGCTCTTCTATGCTGATGTCATCCGAAGAGTATTCCTCACAGCTAAAGAATTCCCATAAAGAAAGCAGAAAACGCTTTCCTCTTCTTCTATTTTCTAGAGCTTCTACTAGACTAGTTGCCGTTAAATGCGCTTGTTTAATATTACTCAAAAACCATACAACCTGGAACGTAATGTATAGTCGTTCATTAATAAAGCTAACAACTGATAGAGAAAGCTTTAAAAAAAAATCTTAAAAAGAGTAAAAAAAATACCTGTAGATTGATAGCTGTCGAAAACATAGGAACATATTGATACGTTGGACCTTCCAGTTCAAGAATTTGTTGTCTAATGATCGATGTCCATTGATTCGTAGTTATTCGACCTTTGCTTAAGCCTGCGTCATCCACACAATTCTCCACTTCACATATCATTTTTGCTAAGTATGGTTGTGAAAATACCTATAAATACGAGATAAAAAATACACAAATATATCTTTGAACATAAAATGATATATTTAGTCAATGAAAATGCTGTATACTTTTGTAACTCTAAATAACATTAATGCATTCTTAGGCGCTACTAAGTCAGTTCTCATAAATCGTGGAAGCAACTGCTGAAATATAACCGTATACGCCAAAAGATTATTAGCAATAAAAGAGATCCATCTACCAGGATCATGAATCTTGCCCCTTTCTTCTTCCTCTGCTTTACTAAAAATATTAAAGAGAAAATATTAGTAATGACAATATTTTGGCATTATCAATCACCCTTACATACCCTTCTTTTGTATACGTTACTCCTGGTACATATCTCCATGGTTGAATAAAGCTCAGCCAAGCTTCTAATATCAATCTAAACGAGCTGTCTAGAGGCCAGTGATATATCGCTTTCCGCAAAAACGTATATATTTTTCCTTGAACCGAAGGAAGAATTATTCTGGCAAATAAAACAAAAGAATAATGTTAAATAGAGAATAATTGTAACAGAATTATAAAATTCGTAAAAAATATTATCTCAGTACCTCTTCAATTCATCCATCGCGCTTTTATCGCCTGTAGCGCTATTCGTAAACTCGTGCAATGTTTTTATGAATGCTCTTACAAGACGTATGTGTTCTCCGGAATGTATACTATGCTGAAATATTAAAAGTTATACAATCAAGTTCGAAATGACACAAATTATTGTTATTTCGCAAAATTATTCATATTTTTCCTTGTATCATGTATCGTTTCTTCCAGTGCACAAAACTTACTCGTCGTGGTATTGAAGACAAATAAGATGTAGTCAATTGGGAAGTCAGTTGAGCGTCCTCTGTATACTCCAACCAAAAATCGAGAAAAACTTGTACTACAGTCTCGCTTCTCCAAACTTGCGGTAAGCACTGCTGTTGCGGCACGCCTAATCCAGGACTCATCGATCCCGATGATAATATAGATGCTCTCAGAAGTCTCAGAGTTTGCAATTTCTGACAATCTCTGATTGAAATTTAAAACATATGAATAAAGTACTTGCCACTCGAATTTGCATGTCTTGCATCTTACTTTATACAAAGTATCTCTATACCTTCGGAATTCTGGCGACTGAGTCAATTTTCTTGGCGGTGTCTTCTTCACGTATGGTCCGATCATTGGTAAAACTGGAGAATTATCTCTCGGAAGGAAATGATACAGATAACAATGCGCTAATTGAACGTAAACTGTCTCCCAATTCATCCATACATTTTCTTGCTGTTGAAGTTGTAACCAAGGATTGGTCAAATGATACGCAAAATGAAAGATGTAGTACTCAAAGGGATATGTGTTTGCGTTAAGAAATATTCAGTGTTAATAAATCATATGTAGCAATAATTATATAATATAGTATCTATATAATATTAGTAAAGGATACTCATGGATAAAGCAGAAGGAACACGTGTCCCTTGATCATCTCTAATTTTATCAAGGTAAAATGGTGATATTATACCTTCCTCCAACATGGAACGTATTTTCGACTAAAATGAGAAATCTTAATCTATTACGATAGCCATAGAAAATTGTAAAATACATTTATATGCAACATAAATTTAATTTTTAAACACACCGGTAGATATGACACTGGAAAGTTATATTTCAAATAACAGTCTGGAAGCAGTTTATAACATAAAGAAAACATTGGTCCTTGTGGGCTAAGAAAGTGACACAGTGCCTCATATTCATGTGGATTTTTCTTGAGAGTAATATTATGCAAGCCCCATCCGATATTGTCTACTATTCCAAATAAGGAGTCTATCAGCAGAGGAAAAACTAGCTGCAGCTCAGTGGTGCTTGACTCATCTATCAATACAGACAGATCTCTACATCGTTCTACCAATGGCTCATTTAAATATCTCTGAGCTCTGATCTAAAAATTGATGATAAAGATAATACAAATAAAATGTAAAATATAAAACATAAAATTTAAAATAACATCTAAATTTTATATATATAAAATATAAATAAATAAAAATATAAATTATATATAATTACAAATACATAAAAATAACTCATTATATTTTTTTTTCAACATAAATTGCACTTTTTCAATTTTCGTCAATTCTTAACAGACAAATATACAGATGTTATTATATTATAAGCATAAAATGTTTTTCTTTTGATCAGTGCGCGCTTAAGGTTATGTTTGATGACGAATAATATTTGTATTAAAATCTCGAAGTTACTCCACATTGTTTACATTGTTAGATATCACTTGAAATGACATTCATTTTTTATAATGTATGAATCAATAATACATACTGTAGCAACATCGGTGGACGAAGCCATTGTTCAGTTTTAAGATTGGATAAATTATAAAAAATAGCAATTAAAAAATAATTATACAAAATGCTATTGTACACTTTTTTCGAAGTCACGCCGGTCAACCATGCTGTTTAACTATAGAAACATGGAATATATAGATTATTTGGTTTCCTCATTTCCGTTCTCTCATCTTTCGCGGTATGGAGATCAACAGCGCCACCATAGTCAAAATGACAAAAAAGTAAAACATAAAAGTGAGACAGTCACTTTTACCATCTTGATCGACCGATTATTCTATTGGAGTTAACCAATCGTTTATCGTTGACTAGAATGGACCAATCACCGTTGACACTTAATCAGCTGGTCAAGCTAACCAGAGATGGTGAAACTGATCCAATAATAGGGGTGGCCTCTGTTTGGCACGAATCGATTGAACACGAGCCACTCACAGCGCTTGAGGGCCAATTTCACCAACGTCGGTTAGACTAACCGACGGTTAATTCCAATGGAATTGTCCAATCGCATTTGTCTTTGATCAGAATAAACCAATCACGATTGACACTTTAACCGTCGGTTAGACTAACCGACGGTTAATTCCAATGGAATTGTCCAATCGCATTTGTCTTTGATCAGAATGAACCAATCACGATTGACACTTTAACCGTCGGTTAGCTTAACCGACGTTGGTGAAATTGGCCCTGAACAGTGGAAAGCCTCTAGCCTCTTAGCTCTTAGGCACTATGCGCCACTATAGTGGCTTTCGCGGATGTTATCTTTCTGTACGACGCACCACTATA
>JANQDE010000741.1:13254-25939 GCA_037157785.1 Cephalotes varians
TAAATAATATTTTACAAGATATTTTACATTTTGTGTCAAAAAATTGTTAACTTCAAATCTTTATAACTCAAAAAGTACTTAATGAAAAAATGTTTTATTATTGTGTTTTGGAAAGCTCTCGAGATAAGCTATAAAAATATGCAATAAAATGTAGGGGGTTCCATTTAAAAAAATAAGGTTGACCTTGAAATGACCTTAAAGGACATGGTCAAGATTAAAGTCAAGATCATCATCTTACTCCTCGCTTGAAACCATACAACTTTGCTATTGGACATTTTCTCCAAAATGCATTCTAACTGAAGATATTAAGGGGATCCGATACTTTTCGATGACCCTGTATAAAAAAATATATAAATATAAAAAATAAAATAAAATAAATCTAAAATAATAAACCGAAGAGTAAAATATAAGGATAAAAATCTAAATATCTAGATTGAGTTATGAGAGATTAAATAGATGTAAGGCATAATTAACCCTCCGAGAACACACTGGGTCAATTTGACCCGTACCTTAAATTTGAGTAAAAATATCTTAAAGGGATTTTGAAAATTGGCGGGATCGGCGCCCTCTGTACCTAGTTTTGGGTACGGGCGACATTCATCGAGTTTATTTATGTAACGAATGCGGTGGAATTCAATAAATAATTTGCATATGTAATTTTCATCACTATACTACTGTAATTGTCAATAAATAATGATAATTTTAATAAAAAGATTGAATTTTCATAAGAATTGCTAAAAAAATGTAATTTTGTAACTGTTAAAAATCACCTCGGTTACTTGGCGAAATAATTATACTTTTTTCACAGCACACTAAACTTATATTTTTTTCTTGATTCTACTATATTTCAAGAATATACAGTTAAAGTTGCAGCTAAAAATATTCAATTAAAAAAATTCTTGATTTATTTATGTAAAATAAAATTTTTTGAAAAAAAATTTTTTTTCGACAATTTTTTTAGATATGTTAATATTTATAAAAACAATTTTAATATTTACAACATCGTTTATTCAAGTTTCAAGTATATCCAGGAATTTTTTCAAGCCGATCGAACACGTCGTTTTAAAATGGCGGACTCTTAAAGTTAGCGTCGGGTCAGATTGACCCAGAGTGTTCTTCATGCTTGAAAAAAGAGGTGTGTTCTCGGAGGGTTAATAAATATATTTTTTTTTATGAAATAAAGAATATAAAATATATTTAAAAAAAAATCATTTCTTTCTTATAAAATTAAATGTGTTATGACAAAATTATGCTTAAAAGATAAAGTATATATATAAAAAGTAAAATGTATAAAATAATTATTTTGTAAAATGGCTAAAATCGCGGAAGAATTTTATAACATCGAAAAGTTGATGCCGAAAATTTTCAGAAATGGAAGTTTCAAGTTAGAATTTTGTTTAAAGCTAATGACGTTTTAATTGGTAACAGAAAATATAGAAGAATGAAATGATTTATGGGAAAAAAAGCAATCGCGCAAAAAATAATAATTTCGACATTAGATAAGAAACTTTTTATACATATTATGAATTGTAATACTGCTTTTGAAATGTGGACTAAAATATGTAATATTTATAAAAGAGAACAACAATGTTGTAATTTATTAAAACAGTTTCATAACGTAAAATTTGAAAAGGGCTCTGATATGTCAACACATATAACTAAAATAAGAAATCTAGCTTTTAGGTTGAATGAAATGGACACTAAAATAAGTGATAAAATGATAATTTCTAAAATATTAACAACTCTTCCTAAAGAATATATATATTTTGAAAGTGCTTGGGAGTCAGTGGAATCAGAAAGAAAAACTTTGGAAAATTTGACAGCAAAACTTATAGGCGAGGAATTAAGGTTTCATCCATAGGAAGAAGAGAAGTGGCGTTCAAGACAACACATAAGAAGTGCTATAAATGTAACAAGGTTGGACATTTGGTAAAATTTTGTAAAACGAAATCTGTCCAAAGTGAAAAAAAGCAGGTACGTTGTTTTAAATGCAATAAAAACGGGCATATTGCAAAATTCTGTAATGAAAGTAATGAAAATAATACTAATGAAAGAAAGTGCAGCATATGCAAGAAGAATAATCATATAGAGAAAGATTGTCATTTTAAAAATAAAAGGCAAAACAAGAATGAAGATGGAAATAAGATAGCATTGCTTACATCAGATAAGCAGGAAGAAAATACTTGGATCATAGATTCCGGAAGCACATCGCATATGACAAATAATAGAAGATTATTTAAGGAAATGAAGAAGACAAATATGGTAATAAATGTTGCTAAGACAGAAGAAACGATGCAGGCTGAAGGAATAGGAAGCATTGAATTTGATAATTTTAGATTAACAGAAGCATTGTATGTACCTAATCTAAGTACAAATTTACTCTCTGTAAATAAAATTACAAAAAATAGTGGTGAAGTTATTTTCACGAAGGAAGAAGTAAAAATTAAATACGGCTATAGAATTGTTTTGAAAGGACAAAAAATGTCAAATGGTTTGTTCGAAGTAAAATTAAAACCAGAAAATAATTTTGAATCTTATCTTACAGGTACCGAAAGTCGAATAAATCTATGGCACAGAAGACTTGGACATGCAAGTAGAGATAAAATAGAGAAGTTGTTAACACAGAACGATGAAATAAAATTGTCATCAAAAGAATTAGATGAACTCAAGACAATTTGTGAAGTGTGTCAAAAGGCAAAACAAACCAGATTGAAATTTGGTGAAACAAGATCGAGAGCTAAAAGACCACTAGAATTAATATAGATGTATGTGGACCAATCGATCCCACAATAAAATAATAAAAAGTATTTTATAACGTGGAATAATAAAAGGTATTTTATAACGTTTTTAGATGACTACACTTACTATACATTGGTATATCTTCTTGAAAACAAATATGAAGTGCAAGATATAATTAAACAATATGTAGAACGTGTCGAAGCTCATTGGAAGAGTATCTAAAATCAGGTGTGATAATGGTAAAAAATATCTTAATAAAGGTATTAATTCATGATGTAAACAAAAATGTATAGTATTAGACACTACGATACCTTACACACCTCAGCATAATGGGAGAGCAGAAAGATTAAATAGATCTTTGATGGATAAAATACGTAAACTATTGTTTGATTCGCATTTCAACAAGAAAATGTGGGGGGGATTTAATATAAAAACATAGCGCGAAATTATAATCCTATTACCTCGAAAGTTCTATGTATAACTACTTTTAAAAAATAAAATCCAAGTGATACGTATCATTTGTATAAAAAATTTGATATAAAAAATAAGCGCCAAGTTATAAGACCATTATTTCTATGTACAATTGTTTTTAAAAAATAAAATCCAAGTGATATAACTATTAAACCGAATAAGGAACAAAATTTACTGTTTAAGTATTTAAATTACAATGTCTTAAGCTTATTCCTAAATATTCGTTATACATCGTTTTTTATATCGTATCACTTGGATTTTATTTTTTAAAAGTAGTTATACATAGAACTTTCGATGTAATAGAATTTCGCGTCATGTTTTATATTAAATCTGTTATATAAATAATATACATTATTAGTGTTTGTTATTAAATATTATTTGAATTTAAGATGATGCAATTTTGTGATATAACATTTGGATAAAATTTAACAACATATTACAATGCACGCAAAAAATCAAAGTTTATCAAGAGGCACGATAGTGTCTCGGCATCAAGTTACGCGCGGTGGGGCAGAGTCGAGACAGTTGTGCCTCTTGTATTGACGCGAAACGTCGCATTGACAGATCCTTCGATTATCGAATCTCAATAACGATTGAATCGATTAAATTTTAAATAGATTCAATAGCTTGTGTTTAATTTATATAAGAAAAGTATTTTCACTTCTTATTTACGTAACCGAATAAATATTTTAATTGACAATCTTAATTGATTAACTTCTTCTCTTTCAGTGCGCGCGCGCGCGCGCGCGCGCGCGCGCGTGTGTGTGTGTGTGTGTGTGTGTGTGTGTGTGTGTGTGTCTTTTACTTTCTCTCTTGAGTATGCATGTACATATTATAAAATAAAGATTAGATTAAGTATATAAATAAGATAGTAATTTATAAGGAATTAGTTAATTAGTCTTAATGTACCAAAAGTAATTAATTTATTTATTCGGTTTGGGAGCGCCAAGTATTTTGAAAAAATAAAATATTTGTATTAAAATATTTATTTGTCAAACTGAATATGTATCTTAATTGCCTAACTCTCTCTCTCTCTCTCTCTCTGTCTCTCTCTCTCTCTCTCTCTTTCTCTCTTTCTCACTACGTGCGTGCGATAAAATACTTATTTAGAAAATATTTTTTTAGTTATATTTAAATATTTATGTATAAAATTATTTATTTATACATAAAAATGTATTAAAATATTTATTTGTATTAAAATATTTATTTATATTGAAATATTTATTTGTACCAAAATACTTATTTATCTGCTTATTATCTTCTTCCTATTTCTTCTTTGTATCGACGCATAGCAATTGTTTTTTATAGGCGCACAGCAATCTTATATCGGCGCACAGTAACGAATAATATCAAAAGTTGGTATTCATAGTCTGATCTTATCTTTAAGATCGTTTTAAATTCATCTTCAAATGCTTCCTAATCAATGAAATGATTTGAAGATAAACTCAAACAATCTTATATATAAGATCATACTATAAACACTGACCAAAAAACAGTAATAAAGAAATAGATTTAGTTTATTTAACTATCTATTTTTATAATTGGCACAATTTTTGAATATTATTTTTTTAGAAAAAATTTAAACATCCATTCTTACAGTTGGCGCATTTTTCTGATATCACTACTTTTGCAGGGAAGATAAATTTTTTTGTCTTTTTGTACAAAGATAGATTTGTTGTGATTTCATACATTTTGTATTGTCAAATTAAAACAAATATATTAATATTTTGTGCAAGAGTTCTCTTTTGAAGATCTTCTTTGAGCGTGTATACTTAGCGCTTTTTTGTACCTTTTTTTAAAAAGGTAATTTTGTTGTGATATCCTATACGTAATTCCAATCCATACATCTATATCACTTGCTCGAATAATATACCCACGCTGATTATTACTACTTTTACTACTGTTGTGTTGTTCCTTAAATTTTTTTCATTATTTTCTTTATGAAATAAAAATTTCTCGTTTTTATTTTAAGATCTAGCAGAGCCAAGTCTTTTTATGTAAAAATTTTTATTATTTAAATTAAATTTTTTCATTTTTTACTATTATCTCTTTAATTATTTGTAATTCTTTCATTCGATTAAAATTATATTTAAAAAAAAATTATAGTTACTATCATGTGGATTAGAATAAATTTAACTGTCGAGATAATAGGACAAAACTTAGCGCTACTTATTGATATCAAATCTTTTATACAAATGATATGTATTATTTGGATGGTATGTATCAAATGGATTTTAATTTTTAAAAACAGTTGTAGGGGAGAGTGAGGTGATGGCGATCACTTAAGGGACCTTTCTCATTCGTTGAGGTTAAATCGGAAGTAATTTTGCGATTTGTTTTTTTTATGGAGGAAAAGAAATAGACGTACGAAATTTTTTTTGTAAATAACTGCAACTTTAATGAATACAAAAATAATAAATAGTGATCGAAACTGTCAGCTGATAAAGGAGGGAGGGAGGGGTCGTGTTGCGTTAACCCATGTTCCCTCAGTGACGGTCGGTTCTTGTGTATTAAATTTTGATGCGATGAATCGTCTGAAAAAATAAATGTAAACGTTTTCATAATCAGTAGATAGTTTCAGTTAAGACTAGCGGCAGAGAAAAAAAATTATTTTTGATTTAGTTACAGCCTCTTGAAAAAAAGTGTGAAATTCGCTATTGGTTTTTGTTTAACCCTCAGGGTACGGACTGGGTTAGCATAACCCGAGCGAATTTTCAAAGTACCGCCATTTTGGAAGAAGTCGATGGTGGGGGTCCAGATCGGGGGGGGGGGGGACTTTGAGGTTCCAACAGTCGGAGGGTCAGTTGGCAGCGTCAATCTGCGCTTGGTGTTCAAGCTATACGCTTTGAAAAATTGGAGTCGGGTCGTTTACGCCCAGTCCGTACGGAACGTTACAAAATCTGTCATTTGTGAAAAATTAAAAATTGTCCGAAACGATCGTATGCTGTTGATATAGTCTGTTTTTATTTTAAAAAGTGATTAAAAGTAAAATATCAGTGCCAAAGACAGTGTGAAATGTCGTTTCGAAGTCTAGCGTTGCAGCGTCTATTTCCAATCATTTTATGTACTTTGCTTATTTTGTAATGTTTATTTTGTCATTCAATAAAAAAAATTTGTTTAAACAATTTATGTTGTTTATTCATGAATTTATCAATCATTGTTATACTCATCAATATTATCCATAACGCGTACTTCCGTACCTTGAAGAAAATATATTTTTTGAAGCGAATGGAAAAACAAACAATACCATTTCAAAGTACAACTTTTCAGCTTTCCAAAGCCGCCTGTAAAATATCGGTATCTTTTTTTTCATAAAAATATAAGCTTTTGAAAAAAAACATTTTTTTCATGAAAATATTTGGAATATTGTTTACATTTTCAATATAACTTTTTCTATAACTTTTTTTAATAAAAGAATATCACAAATCTGATAAAACCATCGCATTTCTGAGAAAATTTCCGATCAATTGAAAAAAAAAAATGTTTTAATTGATGAATTACAGCCCAATATACAGTCGATCAAAGTTGCCGAGTTAGGCTAACCCATGTCCGTACGGAACGTTACATTTTCATAGTCCGTACTCTGAGGGTTAAAAAAATAAAAAATTTTAACATTTTTTTTCATTCTAGTCTTAACTGAAGAAAATACTTTTTCGAACATTTTGAGCCCTGAGTGATAGCAGTAGCATGATTTGAGCAATTTCTATGTATAACACAAAGTCAGAAAAAGCGGTTTTGAAAAAAACGCGATCAAAATTTTCACGAAACTCACCTCTAGTCTGCGATGCCCGGGCCGTACATAAGTCCTTCTTCCTCCTCATATAATTTTTCTCTATTTTTTTCTGATGACGAGCTGATCGGACTTCTTTAGAAGCTTGAGAAGCTTGTCGTCTGCATATTCGATCCGTTTGTCATCGCGATAATTTGCTATCATTTGCGCTTGAACGCCAATTTTAATGCCCATCGTTTCCATTATTTGCGTTTCCATTATTGACTGGAACCTTCATTAAAAATTCCAATCGCAATGAACGAAGCTATTTCTATGATCTTTGAAGAACAGAAGATGTGTTTAAAGGCAAAACTCCATAATAAAGCGTTGAAACTTTCATTATTGTTTTGTGTGTAGCCACCTAAATACCAACAAATCTTCATTTCACGAGGACACTTCGAGAAAGAGTCACTGAAAATAATAGGACAGCTGCGGCGACGATCTACGAACCTCCGCATGTACATTCTATATCTGACCGGGCACTCCGAAAATCTACTTGCGCGCGATTGATCTGCTTCCTATAACTTTGGCAATTTTTTGAATTTCGACGTAAAATTTTTATCACATAATCTTACAAACATATTCTTTCAGAATATGCAAAAAAAATTTTTCGATTTTTTGGTCGAAATATGAGAAAGGTCCCTTAAGAAAACTTATTAATATTTTCATTTGAAATTGATTTTTTTCTCAAATTAGTTACAGAGACATACAGTACAGGATTAGTTTAAAAAAAAAAACCATTAAAACAAGTATGAATCTTATTAAATTTTTATTTATCGATATAGTTTTGATCGGTATAATCTACCTGTGTGGGGTCAGGGCAATCAGGCTACAGGTCGTTATAATCACGATGAGATCATGATGATTACGTCTATTTTGATTGGACATTTCAGTTGCAGATCATTATAATCATTTTCAATAAATCAATTATATGAAAAAATTCGTTTGTTAAACTCTTTTTTAACATATTCCGTGCCATGTGTACCACCGATGATGCACGTTAAACTTTTCATTCAGGCCGCGTGTACACGCCGGTGGTACACGCTGACACATTTATTTAATGCGCTAAAAACATATATTTTATAATGTTTAAGATTGAAGAATATATTTTTACCAAAAGATAGTACACGATGTGATAACTACTATATACAAGCTAATTATTTATGAATTGAAAATGTGATGAAATATTATGTAATAATATATCAATCTTTAGTCAAAACATCAAATAGCCTGAATGAAAAGTCGAGCAAAAACAGCTCGGAACATGTTAATTAGATAACATTTTCAACATCATGTATTGCTTGAACAATAAAAAACGATATTTAAGTATTTTTTGCCAATACACTTTTGTAAAAACATAAATTACAGACTAATAGTTCATAGCATTTTTAGATTATATTGTTCATAGCATTCTTAAATTATATTTTAAATTATATGCACTCTGCGCATATCCGAACGCTACGTTCCGCGCTTCATGACTTTAATGACCTCGATCGTCCTTGATAGTAAAAAGAATTTCAGAAAAATAAAAAAATGTAAATAATCATATTCGATTTTTTTATATGAAAAATTAAAAAAATTAGATTACATTAGTAATCAGTAAAATACAGTATACATGCATTTAAGTGTGCTAAAAACCTTATTATAATGTCATTACTTCTCATATGAATTATCATTGAAATTTTTATCGAATGTATGCTTTTGTAGTTATTTATATATGCCTAATAATATATTACTTTAGATACATTTTTTATCAAGTAAAACATTAGATAAAAAGAAATATATTCTTTATAATTCTTCTTATTCTTTAGAATTCTTGTAATAAAGGTGATCGGTCCGCTGAGTGTTATGATCCCGTTCTCCCCTACATAGAACTTTCGAAATAATAGGAGTATAAATAAAACAATGTAGGTATGGAAAAACAAATAAGAGCAAAATGGCGCGGTTATTGATGCGCATAAATCTTAATATGAATATATTCTTCAAATCACATAAGTTGAAATTTCGAAAGTTTCAGCTTCATTCGAGCCATTTTCAGCGAATAAAATTGTACAAATAAGTCAAAGTTATCCATCCCTTTTAGAATACTCTAAATAAACATCGGATTGTCATGCTTCCACATTTGCCAAAAAGAGAAGAAATATCTTCAAATGTGAAAAAATTTATATTAATATTACATTAATTAAATAGTTCTAAATAATAAAAATTGAGCAAAAAAAACTTATCCAAACGTTTGATTGATCAATCAAATGATAAGACATGAATACAAAGAAGCAAAGCGATAAAGTATCAAATAAATTAAAATTAAACGTCAAAAAGTAAAATGTGTTAACTCGTCAACGGTTGTACGATAAATAATACGAACTGAACAATCTAAGGTATTACAGTTACAATAACGCAATATCAAATTATACAAAAATAAATTACAATAAAAGGTCAGAATAATAAAAAAAAAACAGTGTATAGAAATAATATAAAAATAAAATATTGCTTAAAATTATATTTTCATATGTTTATAGTCTGTTTAAAATTTATGTGTACGAGTTTGGTAAATATTTAGTGTTCGTTTGATAATTAAGTGCGTTATTTTGTAATTGAATATTGAGCATTTCCAAAATAATTCTTTTCTAGTAAAATTTTTCGTTGTCACGAATTTTGACATTTAACCAATCGAAATCATGATTGTGACGCAATCTATGCTCAGTAATGATTGTTGGATGATTTCTTATTAATTTGGTTTCGATGTTCTGAAATCTTAATATTTAGTTTTCTTTTTGTCTGTCCTACATAGGCTGCGTCACAAACATTGCAAGAGATCTTATATACTACATTCTTCTTCGAATAATTGGAAAGACGATCTTTTTGAGCTTTGATGATCCCCTCTAATTTATTAAAAGAATAGTTTAATATTTTAATGATATTTTTGAATTTTTCCGAGATGTTCGGAAAATATGATATCGTGAACCAATTAATTTTATCAATATTATTATTGTTCTCCCCATTTAGAGTATTTGTCCGTTTATTAAATAAAGTTTTTAGTTTTAAATTAATTGTATTAAAAATAAAATCGAAAGGATAATCATTTAATAAAAAGGTGTTAATAATAAAATTGAGATTTTTTACATGATATCTTGGATGTGATAGTAAAAAAGCTCTATCTATCATGCTTATCAAAGTTGATGAGTTAACACACTTTATTTTATTTTTTGACGTTTAATCTTAACTTATTTGACACTTTATCGTTTTGCTATATCTTTTTGTATACATGTCTTTTTATTTGATTGATCCATTGAACGTTTGGGTAAGTTTTGCTCAATTTTTATTGTTTAGAACCATTTAATTAATGTAATCATTTTTTCACATTTGAAGATATTTCTTCTCTTTTTGTGAAAGCATGACCGGTGTTTGTTTAGAGGATTTGTCTAGAGGATAGATAATTATTTTGAATTATTTGTATATACAATTTTATTAAAAAATAACCTATTGGTATCTTTTATTTAAAAAAATAAAATTTAAGTATGTACTTAGATATTTATCAAAAATTACCTTCTTAAAAAAAAAAAAAGATGAAAAAAAGGCGCCAAGTACATGCTCTTTTCACATCAAAACAATAATTTTACCTTTTAAAAAAGTTATAAAAATATGATATTAAGAAATGGTTTACAACAGTTTACTTTCTTCGTAGTCCTTCCTTAAATTCCACTTGGCGCCATTTCTTAATATCATATTTTTTTGTAGAAAGTATACACGGCGGCATCATTTTAATCGATCCACCTAAATATCTCTATAGGTAAGCCACCTACAGAAACATGGTTCGAACAAAAATTATCGAGGACAATGGGGGCCATCCACCTGTACTACTGACCTTGACTTTCAGGTAGATTTTCAAGATCATTTGAAGGACAAATTATTCTTAAATTGACCTTGACAAGATCACAGCAGTAAACTACGCTATACCATCTCGAACGTAAAATTTCCCGTTCTTTCCGAATCCGGTGTCAAAAATAGGGGTTTCTATTCAAAAAAATTAATTTGGCCTACCGTGTATATACGACAGCTTTTTTAAAAGGTAAAATTATTGTTCTGTTTTGATTGTGAAATGAGCGTGTAATTGGCGTCCTTTTTTACCATTTTTTTTAAGAAAGTTATTTTTGACATCTAAGTACATATTTAAATTTTATTTTTTTAAATAAAAGATACCAGTAAGGTTATTTTTTAATTTAATACAACAGTTTTTTGATTGCGCCTATACTTGACACCCTATTTTTTATCTTTTTTAAAAAAGTAATTTTGTAATGATATCATTTTGTTAAGCATTTTGTTAACAGCTTTTCGTATATGAAGAGGTTCTATATTTTACATTTTTTATACTTAATATTTTTATTTTTATTTTATCAGTCATTAAATGGTGCAATCAGTAAAGAAAAATAAATTTATATTTTACAGATTTTACATAATTAATCAGTTTAAACTTTTTATGTATAGAATCATTATCTTTCCGACTGTACAATACATATCAAGAAACACGGTAGTGTCTCGCGACGGGTATACTATATATAGGGTGCGTCATCAAAATCCGGAAATCGAACAATTTCTCTAAACGAAATTTTATTAACGAAAAAATTGAATATTACAAAAAATTCTTTTACATATCACGTAGTGGGTCTCTACAGAGTAATTATTCAATATAGTCCTCATCAGCTTCAATCACGGCCTTTATTCTCGATCTGAAGTGTTCGCATGCACGTTGGAGTGTAACGCTGTCTATATCAGCGAATGCTGCTTCAATAGCGATTCTTAATGACGTCACGTTGGGATGCCTGTGCTTGTTGGTGACCCTTTCAACAACGCTCCACACGTAGTAGTCCAAGGGATTTAAATCTGGGCTATTAGGAGGGCTCGCTTCTTTGCAGCGAGCAACTCGCTTGGTCCTGGCAACCTCGGAAAGGATCTGTCTTTAATGTATTCTTTGTATCGAAGATCTTCCGCGGCAATTCGACGCATTGTTGGCTCGCTTACACCCACAATTGATGCTAATTTTCGCAACGATTGTCCTGGATCTTCCGAAAGCGCTTGGGTTCTTTCGATCACTGCAGCGGTCCTCGCAGTGCGTTTTTTCGAGTGACTCTTCCTCTGGCGTACTGAAACTTTCATTTGATTGTTCTGAAACATATATATTTTGCCACAACGTCATAAACAGTTGATCTCGGATATCCAAAAAATCGAATTATTTCGTTGATGATCGTCCAGCGCAAAGGCCTTCGATAATTGCAGCTCTTCGATTATATTCTCTGCCTGGTGTCGAGGCCGCGGCCATTTTGAGTTTATGACTATTTACTAGAAGCATCAGACTTACTCAATCGCCAACAGTGACGTTTGGCGGAGGCACAATATGGAGGGAAATTTAAATTGAAATTTGTCTGGATTTTGATCGCACCCTGTATCTGTATAACGTCGCGAGACCGGACCATGTACCTTTATGCGAACCGGCATTGCGAGCACCATTGATTACTGAATCTCAACGGCTGAACCGATGAAATTCTGAATAGACGCAATTAATAGCTTGGGTTCGAATTATATTATAAAAGTATTTTCATTTTTTCTCTACGTACCCTATGAACGGAGATATTGCGATGCAAAGTTCGCATCTGGAAATTTTCTTTTAAGAAATGTCGTCATTATTATCATTATTGTCGTCATCGTCGA
>JANQDE010000742.1:0-22739 GCA_037157785.1 Cephalotes varians
CCCCCCCCCCCCCGAAAATCCGAGAAGGCGTTCCAAACGTCGTCTGACGTAAAATCAGGGATGACGGGAGGAATTTCAAGAACCAGTGGTTCGTCGGAATCATTCTCTTCATAGACACTTACACGATTGACAAATGGATTAGGATCCAACTGTATTTTTTTTTAAGATTATTCACGCCCAAATTACAATGAATAACTAACGGCGACGTCGGAGACAGCGATCGCTAAGAAAGAAAAAAACTGAAAAGTAGAAGCTGAACACGCGGAAATATAATTGCAAAAAAGTAATATCATGCGTAATATAAATAACATCATCAAGATAAGAAAAAAGAAAAAAAGGGGAGAAAGAAGAAGACTAATATATAAAATCCATTACAGGATCGGATTACTAATAACCTTAATTGGAGGGCAACGAACGGGCCCACCATTCAATTTGGAAGAATTTACACAAAATCCGGGAGTCTACTTCGAAAGAATAGGAAGAATGCACCCCGTCCAAACAAGGTGGAAACTGGTAATAAGAATAAATATAAACTCATTAATAAAAAGAGCAGAGCAATTACAACAAAGTATTCAGCGCACAGAATCACTATGTAAATCAATATTAACTCATACACGCACTTGTCAGAATTTTTATACAATACATAACCAAATTTTTATACAATACATAACCAAAAGATACGAAAAGATACAATTATTAATGGATAGATTACAAACAATTTACGGAACGGAAATGAATAAACGACGCGGACTGATTAACGGCATGGGATCGATAGCAAAAACACTATTCGGGACAATGGACGCAGATGACGAGCAATTTATAAACGAACAATTAACGTTACTGCATAATACCAACGAAGCCACTCAACATGCGTTAAAAAATCAAATTAAGGTAATAAACTCGACAGTCGCGCACGTAGGCAATTTAGAAGACACTATAGAACAAAACGAGAAAACCCTAATGGAATTAATTGAGCAAATTCAAAGTACAATCGTCGTACACAATCGCTGAAACGATTTAGACGAGCATTTCACAATCATCGACGTGATGATAAGTGATTTGACGCGCGACGCAGCAGAAAGAATACTTAATGTATATCAAGCAGGATCCTTGCATCCGAAACTAACGCCGATAGAAAATATTATAAATAATTTAAAGGAAGCGGCTGCAGGATTACCAAAAGGATTATACTTTCCATTCACTTGCCAAAAGCAAGAATGGTTAAGTATAGAAAAAGTAACTACCATCACTGCGTATTRCGATAAAGAAAAYATATACTCRATTCTAAAATTTCCRTTAGCAACRTTGCCTAYGTACGAAATATTACACGCGATACCATTACCTGTATACGATCACGAGGACGTTTTCACAGTAATAGAAATAAAAAACCGTTGGATAGCTGTAGATAGCAATAGACATACTTATATCACATTAAGCAACGAAGACTTCCAGATCTGTATAAAAATACATTCCGAATATTTATGCGCACAAAACTTTGTTACAAATAGAATTAATAATAATGCGATATGTGAATTAAAAATGTACTTACACAGCGAAAATTACCCGCAGTGTAATAATATACATACCACTGCAACGGGTGTCATATGGATAAAAGCGAAAAATTCTTGGTTATACTCTGTATCGACGGAAGAGACCATTATAATACAATGTAAAAATTACCTCGAAGTAAAGAGAATAATCAAGCATACGGGTAAGATAATATTAGAAGAAGACTGCAAAATAATAACAAATAATGCAATAATAAAATTCGCAACTGATTTCTAAACTAAATTAATAGAAGCATATTTACCGAAGGTAAACATAACGTTATTACGAGACATGCTTGGCAATAGAAAACAATACAGAAGAAGTAAAATTAAAAAAGATTAACCAAAATCTAAACGAGCTTAAATATTTAAGTATGAAACTTAATAAAATAAATAAAGATTTAAGCAATAACCAAGTGACATTYYTCAAACAAAAACAATTTATTTATCCGATGACAACCASTTGCATTGCGATAGTAGCAATAATTGTATTCATAACTTACATAATAATTGTAAAAATAAAGCAAAGAAATAGAATTACTAATGTGGCGGTCCCCCGAGACCGCACAAAAGTAAAGGCGCCTGCGGAAAGGCAGCCCGCCGACAGCAGTGCCGAAACCGCGAGCACACAGGCGCGCGAGCTTTCCCGCAAGCACTGCGGACAGCGGATTTTCTCGCGAGTGGAAAGTGTCAACAGAAACAATTAGCGAGTTGACAACAGATGACTCGCATTGTCACCTTTCGTGTAAATGAAATCTCACAGCGAACAGTATAAAGAGACCGGCAGCGAAAGGAGAGCACGCTTTTTGGATTCCCCGAGAATTAAGACAAATTCACAGGTCTTAACTACGGAGAGCCAAGCTGCCGCCTCAAACGGAAAAGCACGCCGCTACGCCGGCCGCAAGTCAGGAGCAGCAGAGACCACTGCCGTGGAAGCTGACTCCACTCGATCTCACTCCGCCGAGGAGGACCCGACCGCCACGAGGATTCCTGACGACGTGGGACATCCGAGTGTGAAAGCCGACCTCGCCTTTTTGGAAGCCACCCTGCTATCGCCACTGCGAGCGCCGACCTCCAGGAGACCAGCGAGAGTCCACCGCGGAATCCAGTGCCAGCCGGAGACGTGCAGCCGAACAACGCAGAGCTCCACGCAGTGGGACACGTCGAGCGACGACGAGGACCGGACTCAACCGGATCCCGCATCTAGCCGCACACCAGTGGAGGCGCCGTCCACGGAGGAGCCGCCAAGTCCAACCAGCAGCCCCGAGCGTTCCTATACACCACCGGGAACACCGCCAGCTTTGAGGCGCTGGAAGCCGCGCCAGTATACTCGTACATTGCCGCGGATCGAGTGGCGTGAGCGCTTGTAAGGCGCATTAAGACCAACGGCCCTTCTCAGGGCCACACAAACTTATCACACACACACCCGCTCTCTCAATAGAGCTGCGGAATAATCCACACTCATTGTAAATACCCGTTAGACCTATTTGTACATACTGTACATAAGAAGACTGAATAAATTACTATTTAAGATATATCTACCGCCTTGAATTACTCTGTTGCCTATGTGAACAACGCAAGGGTGCCCCTGGCCTATGCGAAGGCAAGCGCACCCACAACTAAATTACCGACAATAAAGAAAAGAAGCGACTTAGATAATATAAGCAGAAATTGTACAACAACAACCGATTAAAGCGAAAACTTCGTATATCCTCCGTTTTCTTTTTCGGGAAAGGATGTTGTAGTCCGATAACTACAACTATATTAGATATTAAGGTCGATATCGCAATAGCAACAAGAATTGCGATATCGGCCACAACTGCGAATTAGGACGAATCTTTCGAAAGGCTTTAAAAGCAAGCTTGCACATGTTGCAAGCATTTCGAAAGATTTTAAAAAGAGCAAGCACGCTAAAACCGCGAAGCATCTTCCGAAAGACTCCATAAACGAAAGTAGCACACAGTCTTTCGAAAGATGTGCATTTGCAAAAACTTGCAAATGCGCACGGCCGCGCGCATTTGCCTTAACGACGACCCGATTAAACGGGAATATAAGCGCCCGTGACAAGATAGAGGGCGGAAAGAATTACAACAAGTGCCAGTCGGAGACTACGACCGATAAGCTACGAACACGCGAGTTAGAAAATAGTGATTGTACCAATTAAATAAATCAGTGTTTACTAAGTGTGTTGGAAGTGATTTTGCCACCCTGTTGTACCATACCTGGGCATTCCTCTCGGGGTTCCAACCTCTAAGGCGGGCTATACCCTCAAAAATTACTTTGTTGCACTGAGAGGCACAACAACGCAAATATCAGAATGCCCCCCTCGGAGGACACCAAGGAGTAGCGCGAACATTAAACTGCCTACGATTAACACATAATTGGACCGGTATAACGAGAGATGTAGAAGAATACATAGCAAAATGCGAATTTTGTCAAAAAAATAAATTAAGCACAAAAACTAAAATGCCGCTAATAATAACAGAAACTTCAAATAAACCGTTTGAAAAATGCGTATTAGACATTGTCGGACTTCTTAACATTACGACATGCGGAAACAAATATTTACTAACTTTCCAAGATGATCTTACAAAATTTAGTAAAACTATCCCGATACCTAATCAAGGGGCAACAACGGTAGCTAAAGAATTCGTAACGAAAATTATTTGTGAACACGGTATTCCGGAAACAGTTCTGAAGGATCAAGGTACTAATTTTCTGAGCGAGGTATTTAAATATATGTGTAAATTACTAAAAATTATCAAAGTCCAAACAATCGCGTATCATCCCGAAAGCAATGGAGCATTAGAAAAGTTACACAGAACTCTGGCCGAGTATTTGCGATACTACATTAATGAAGAACAAACGGATTGGGATGAATGGATCCCATACACAATGTTTACATATAATACTACACCGCACACGGCGACAGCCTATACTCCGTTCGAATTGATCTACGGGCACCGAGCTACACCACCTACGGCTCTGTCACTACCGCCGAAGTCTACTTATACGTACGACGATTACGCGCAATTAAAACAAAGACTGAGAGTTACGCAACAATTAGCAAAAACTCACTTAAATGAAGCCAAAATAAAGGCTAAAACATACGCCGACAAGAATACCAATTCAAACCTTCAAAATAGGAGACAAAGTTCTCTTACAAGACGAAACGTAACGGCGAGGACGCTCTAAAAAATTGGACGCACCGTGGGAGGACCCTACCGCATCTTAGAAAAAATATCTGATGTCAATTATAAAATTCAAACGAAATGAAAACCGTATGCGTGCACGCGAACCGATTAAAACTATTTGTAGAAAATTAGAGAGAGAAACACGCAAGAAGATTAGCAAAAATTATAAGCAAAAGCGTTAGTAAATACGTGCAGTTAATAAATAAATATATATATATATATATATATATCCAGAGACACGGTCGTGTCTCGGCGCTAAAGTGTAGCGCGAGAACCGAACGTGTATCTATACGCGAGCCAGCGAGTTGTAAGCACTTCGGATTATTAGATCTCAATAACGGTTGAGTCGATTGAATTCTAATTAGGTTCAATCGATAGCTTGTGTTTGAATTGTATAATAAGACCGTTTTTATTTTTTTTCTACGTGTCCTACAAACGGAGATATTGTGACGCAAAGTCTGAATTTGGAAATTTTCTGATTAAGAAACGTCGTCGTCGTCGCCGCCGGAGGCGAGGTAGTGGGGATGGTGTCTTTTTTTGACATAAGAGTTATAAAACAGCAACGCACCCAATTTATATAAAACTTGATATGTAGAGGTTTTGGAGGTCGCTAGTTATAAATCCGAAGTCAGAATTATAAAATTCAAAATGGCGGACGAAAATTAAAAACGCGATCAATTTATATAAAATTTAGTATGTCGAGATTTTGGAGGTCGCTGATTATGAATTTAAAGTCCGAATTATAAAATTCAAAATAGTGGACTATAATTGAAAATGCGACTAATTTATATTAAATTTAGTATGTAGAAGTTATGAATCTGAAGTCAGAATTATAAAAGTCAAAATGGCAGGCGAAAATTAGAAATGCGACCAATTTATATAAACATTGGTGTGTAAAGATTTTTGATATCACTGGTTATGAATTTGAAGTCTAATTTCTAAAATTTCAAATTCTAAAATTTAAAATGGCGGACAAAAATTAGAAACGCAACAAATTTTTCGAAAATTTCGTATATAAAGATTTTAACTAGTTATGAATCTGAAGTCAGATTCATAAAATTCAAAATGGCGGACGAAAATGAAAAGTGCGACTAATTTATATGAAATTTGGTATGTAGGGGTTTTCGACATCACTGGTTATGAATCTGGGGTTTTTGAAGTTACTGGTTATGAATTCTGAATTGTAAAATTCAAAATGACTGATAAAAATTAGAAACGCGACTAATTTTTATAAAATTTGATATGTAGAGATTTTAGGGGTCGCTGATTATGAATTTAAAGTCATAATTAATTTGCTTCTATTCTTTTCCTACGTGTCCTACAAACGAAGATATTGCAACGTAAAGTTTGAATCAAGAAATTTTCTAATTATGAAACGTCGTCTTCGCCAGAGCTACGGATTGAAGATGGTCTTTTTGCAGTTTACGACGCAAGAAGCGTTTGCGATTAAGCCTCGCAGATGTATTGATGTATCGGTCTAAAACTGAGCGAACGAGAATGTGATCAGCGCGTCTGATTGGCGGTCGACAATGTTTCACACGCGAGTTTGATAGCTGGACTAACGGATTCGAGTGTTTTGACTTAAATGGCATCGAGCAATTTTGTGTTAATTATGTAAACGAAAGAAGACAGCAGTACTTCGTGAAAAAATCTAGTATCTTGCCGGAACGAATAGCAAAAGAAGGATCTCATCGGAGAGGAAGAATTATTAGGAATCGTACGAAAATCGCATAAGTACGATCGAAAGATACTTGTTCGATATTCTAAACGACGTAAATATCTTAAATATTTAATAAATGATATTTACTGTGCAATTTATTTAACGATAAATACATTTTCACAGACGTGTCTATAAACAGTTCCGAGCAACTTCTCCACCTTAATACATCAAGTGTGCGCTAAGAGTTGTTCCGCAACGAGACAATTTTTGTACGTATGGAATGAAAATTTCGTTGTGCGGCATTATGGCGATGTCGTGGAATATTCCACCCGCGATTTGTTTTCCATCTTGCATATAAAATTCGAAGTTTTTTGGAAAGATAAAAATTTCTCTCTAGATAAAAAAAACAGTATATTAAAGTTTGTTTTGCTCTCGAAATTTTATTTTCAATTTGATAAGTAAATTGAAAATCAAATTTGCTAAATATTTGATAAATAAATTTTATGCATTTTGACATTTTGAATAGCCCATTGAAGAATCTTTAAATACATCCCTAACGTGTTAACGCATTTAGTTTCCAGGCGAGATAACCATAACGTTCAGCATGAATAAGAATGAATTCCTGTATTCATTAATTAACAAAAATAAATATATCTTCGCTAATTTGTTCCTCCGTAGAAATGTACGATTTACATACTGCAAAAGCATGTCAGAATTCTTCCGCTTAACAATGGATGATAATAACTCATGGGTGTATTATAGGAAACGTTTGATCTTTTTAAAAGAATCTATCTGTATTCTGAAGAATAACTTAATAAAGTAAATTTTATATATAAAATGTGTATATTCCTTATTACTATGTTTTTTAATGGAATGTTGATGTAGAAAGAAGAGCAAAATGGGAAAAATTGTGGATAAAATATAATATTTTTATCAAATCAAATGAGAATCAAATGAGAATCAATCAAATGAGAATCAAATGAGAATTTGCCTATACACGGTCAAAGATGGATCTTGGGGGCTCAATTATATTATTGTATACATTAAGATACAATTTTTCGATACTAATAATATTTTTATTTGATATTAATAACATGTAAAATTTAATAACACGTAAAATTTAATTTTATATTATGTATATTGCCTCTGCGGTTGCCTCTGCCGCTTCTTCCACGGCTGTTTCCGCGGCTGCCTCCGCGGGCACCTCTATGCCGCACTCCTCCCTTCATCCAACGTTTTGCTGTAAAATTAAAAAATTTAATTATAAATAGTGAAACAATTTCATGTAAAGTGTATGTACATGACATATTGTTTGAAAATACTGTAATTACATTTAATTATTTGCGGTATTGATGATGTTGGCGGTGGCGGTGACAATGGTGGTCTCGACGGCGGCAACGACGGCGGCGACGGCGGCGGCGGCGGCGGCAGTGGCGATAGTATCGGTGGCACGGCCTGTGCAGCAAGAAGGCGCTCTAATTTTTTATCTTTTCCCTTAGGAAAGATATTTCTTTTATATGACTGAAAATATAATCATTTAAATTACTAAAATGTTAATATATAGTAAAATATATTATTACATATTTACTTACACTTCTTTATCGTCCATGACGTACATCTATGGGTTAGTAAAAGATTGAAAACACATGAAAGTGGAGGGAATGTACACAGGGGTCACATGAAAACCATCGCCACCACTGTCACTGCCACCATCATCATTATCGCCGCAAATAATCTAACGTAATAATTACAATAATTCAAACAATACGTCATATACGTACACTTTACGTGAAATTGTTTCACTATTTATAATTGAATTTATTTTAGAAAAACGTTGAAGAGAGGAGTGCGACAAACGCGGAGGCAGACGCGGAGGCGGGCGCAGAGACAGCAGCGGGGACAATCGCGGAGGCAGCCGCGGAAACAGCCGCGGAGGCAGCGGCAGAGGCAACCGCAGAGGCAATATTCATAATATAAAATTAAATTTTACGTGTTACTAATATCAAATAAAAATATTATATTTTATCCACAATTTTTCCCATTTTGCTCTTCTTTCTACATCAACATTCCATTAAAAACATAGTAATAAGGAATATACATATTTTATATATAAAATTTACTTTATTAACAATAAAATAAAATAATTCGGATAGAGCTCGTAAATAAAAAATTAAAAATATAAACAATACATAAACGGGCCAACGCTCGAGCAAGCAGATATAATTTCCGAATAATACAAAACAATAATTTTACATACAATCGTATACGTTTCGGCCTCACAGGACCTTCTTCAGTACAAAAAATATATATTCAATTTGACATTATAAAATTACATATCATGGACAATCAAGACGTATTATAGAATTKAAGTGGATATAAACCGCGAGTCGGGAAATTAAACATGTGTCCCGATACGTCAGACATGGTAATGAAATAAAATTTTCGGTCTAATACGGTTCTTCATTGGCAGRTGAAAAAACAGATGTTAGAGTCAATTAACAAGGTCCTATGTATAAAACTTGAAGCGCGGCAGTCAGTAATATCCACTGTTACAATGTAAATATGTCTAATAAGAAAGGTTGTACAATTGTCAATTGCATAAAATGTTATAACTTACTTATTAAGTCACGATAGCAAGAGATTCCAAATTATGTCAGTATGTATAGAGTAAACGGCCCTAGTGTTGTCATGCGTCACGTTAATAACGANAGCAAGAGATTCCAAATTATGTCAGTATGTATAGAGTAAACGGCCCTAGTGTTGTCATGCGTCACGTTAATAACGAAATGTCTCAACCTTGAGTGATCGATTAAATAAATAAGACCAACCAAAAAGTAAAGTTGGTATACATAATGTAAAGGGTAAATGACCCTATTATAACGCATTGCCAACACTATTGCCAATTGGAAACATACCYTAGATTTTTTAAGAAAATTACTATTTCCTGGAAAGAACGTCAAGGATTTCAAAATAAGATTCATCCAGAAGCTCTGTGTCGRTTTRTGCATTGATGCCGTTTAACTGTTCTTTAATATGCAGCATTTCTGATACCGATCTTTTGTAATAATTAGGTTCCGCGTCCAAAATTTGAATGTTTTCCCAATCAAAAGAATGAGATAGATCTAACATATGTTGCGTTAATACAGAAGGTTTTGCCGATGACGATTTAAAATTGTTATAATGTTCCTTAATTCGCGTGGACAGCTGCCTCTTCGTTTGACCCACATATGAGGCACTGCAATCCCCGCAATTAATTTTATACACCACATTGTTATTACCAAGCAATTCATTGTGATCCTTGTGAACCCTGACGTACCTTCCAAGACTATTGAGCATTCTGTAACCTCTTACATACAATGATCCAATCAATCGAACTAGCTACTCTTTCTGATAAGTTTTTGATATAAGGGAGAACTACGATCTTTTTGACGTTCTCATTGTCTATTCGTAATTCGTAGTGCTATTCGTAATTCGGCCACTGTTTTTACTTCTCTTTCCATAAATGAGARTTTTTAGTCTACTGTTTATTTTATCAAAAATAAGATTCAAAGGATAACCGTTCTCCAAAAGTAAGTTAACGATCAACTCAACATTTTTTTGGTGATAGGTTGGATGCGATAGTAGAAAGACTCTGTCTATTAAGCTGTAAATTGTGCCGACTTTGTGACACAAAGGGTGGCTGGAGAGATACGACAGAAATCGACCCGAAAAGGTTTTTTTGTGGAACCAATCAATATGTATTTTATTATCCAACCTCTTCAAAAGTAGATCTAAGAAACTTAAAGAACGATCATCCTCGTGTTCAATGGTAAATTTTAATCTGTGATGATAGTCATTGAAGGTTTTAAAAATTAAGTCTATTTGGTCAGAATGAGCAGCCATCACAATGTCATCAACGTAACGGAAATAAAAAGTCAACTGACAGTTGGCTCTCTTTAGACAAATAGTCTCGAGATCCCGCATGACTGTGTCAACAATAATAGGCGAGAGAAGCGACCCCATAGGAGGGCCAAAGGTTTGCTTATATATTATGTTGTTGAAAGTAAAGAAAGTCGAGGACAAGACAAATTCGATGGCCTGTATAAATTCAGTTTTTGGAATTTTTGTATTCTGATTAATAAACGACCATCTATTGCTGACACTGTCTATGGCCAAATCTAGTGGCACGTTGGTAAAAAGCGATATTACATCGAGAGAAATCAATACATCTGACTCCAACACTTGCCTACCGGAGAGCAAGTTGTACAGGTCGAAACTATTTGCAATGTGACTACTCGCATTCTCAATGCTGTCCGAGATAACATTCTGTAAATAAGAAGCTAAAGGATATAATGCTGTGTTAATAGATGAAACGATTAATCTAAATGGGATATGGTCTTTGTGAATCTTCGGGAGTCCGTATGCTTTAGGTAATAACGAGTCACTAGATCGAAATTTGAAATATTGTTGTTTGGTAATGTATTCATTTTGTAAYCAATTCTTAAGCATGTTGTTGAGTTTATGTTCTATGGTTTTAGCGGGGTTCTTTCCGATAACTGTGTATGTGTTATTGTCCTTAAGCAAGTCTTCTACCTTGGAAATGTAATATGTTCTGTCCATGGCGACAGTAATATTTCCTTTGTCTGCTTTGGTGAAAATTATATCTTTATTGTTTTTGCAGAAATGATCGGTTGCTTCTTGTAAGTGAATCAGTTTGGCATCTGATATATTCAAAGGAGGTGTATTTTTTAGAAATTCATGGAAGTGAGGGATGGCTATATTGCGGATCATGATCTGTTTTTTTGATATTCGGAGGTATAAATTGCTCTCAATATCCTTAATAAACTCATGTATTRCTGATTTTTTATTTRAGTGAGTAGGAAGGCAGAACCTGTCACCAAATTGTAATAGTGTAGACACCTCGCGAGGGATGGCAGCGTTTGATAAGTTGACGAACCATTTATTATTAATATGTTTCAGTGATTCATTTGRATTGTTATTGATGAACTTATTAGGATCGACAAATATGTTAGTGATGTTGGAATCACATGTACCTTTATTGGGATCAAAGTATTTGTTGAGATAAAATTTGTTAGTGGAAGGGGAATAAGAGTAATTTATCTTATTAATATTTGTATACGAATCTTCTCTACTTTTAAATAAAAGACCCAAAAATTTGTGAGAATGAGAAATGAATAATTTACGTTTACAATTGCTAAATGAATGTGCATGATGTTTATAAATGGAGTYTCTAACAGAAGGTGGAAAAAACCGTTGGAGGGCTCTRGAAAGGGATAAAAGCTCCTTATTAAGAAAATGTATGACCCTATGTAAATCAAAAATTTCCATTTGAATTAATTTAACTTTGAAATAGATAAGTAAGCCATTGAATTTGCGAACAGTTTTATGATGAAAAAAATTGAACTGTGTTCTTGACAAAGGCGAAGTGTGTTGTGGGTATATATTGTTCGCTTTGCATTTACTTTATACTATATATTACTTTATTAAGTTATTTTTCAGAATACAGATAGATTCTTTTAAAAAGATCAATTTACTATAATACATCCATGAGTTATCATCATCCATTGTTAAGCGGAAGGATTCCGACATGCTTTTGCAAGCAGTATGTAAATCGTACATGTCGAACTCGCGCCGCGAAACATGACATCGTCGACCGCCAATCAGACCCGATCATTTTCTCGCTCGCTCAGTTTTCGATCGATTCATCGATATATCTGTGAGTCAATGTTATAGATTATACGGTTTTATAAAATGATCACAGTTAATAGCATCATTTTCGCTTGTACTTGGTGTTATTGTGTAAATTGTGCGATAGAAATAAGGAATATCAAGTGCAATTAAGAAATATTATTATAAGTCTAGTAAGTATTAATGAATGTCAATTTTAATCTTTATTTAATTAATTGAATTAATTTTTAAATAACTAAACCTGCAGAGAGAGATTTTGACTAATCTGAGGATGTCGGTTTTACATACTGTGCAAGTAGAAATCGAGCAATTTACAATGTCTGTTTATTTTTTGCAATCAGTCAAATAATTATAAATTATCCGTACGTACAGATGTAAGACAGTAAGACATAAGCAATCATCAAATCATGGAATCATTTCATCCTTGTTATTTATTAAATGTTAAACAAGAACAAATAATGCTCGCGAGCGTTGCGAGCGTTAAGTGGAACGCAGCTCAAGGGTGTGTTCCGATATTCATTACGAGTGCTCAAACTTTATAGCATAGCGTTATCTGCACTATAGATATTGAGTACTCGCAATGAATAACGCAGCCCAGCGCATTTAGTTTTATTTTAGCGTGTATGATACTACTATGATGTCAATCAGATGTGAACCCCCACCACAGCTTTTAGCACGGATTCGTACATCCATTTTTGAAGCTACGATTTTATCGGTGGTACATAGTACCATACATACTGAAATGGAACTAGATGCGCTGGTGTACGGGAATTTTGATGGTCACATGGATAGCTAGTACGTCTCTGTTTGCGTAAGTAGAAGGGAAAAATCTTGAGCGTGTACGGACTTACATGCATCACTGATCCGTAAACGTGCGCGAGTTGGCATTAGTGTTATAGCGTAACGTAAAAAGAAGCACACAAAACACATAATTTTGGCTGAATTCTGTAAGGCGCTTATGTGTGCATTTGTCTTCGTGTCATGTAACTGTAACAAAATGCGCATGTGTACTTTACGGAATCTAGTCTTTATAATTATGTTGCAATAACACCCTGTTGTAACATTTTTAGTATAATAATTGGATTATACATATAGATTCAGTGAAGAACAAGGGCAAGAATATCATATTAGAGAATCTTATGGTTGCGAAGCTTCTTCTGCTGAATGCAGCCATTAAGCACTCAAGAAGCATGTAGACACAGGACAAAGATTATGTTTCTGAAATCGAAAAGTGTAACAAACAGGTAATAAATTAAACTTTTAATTTATTACTTTCCATAATGATCATAATTACGTTATATTATACCTAATTATTTTCTTTTTCTCAAATATGCTATAAGGGATCTAATTATTATATCATAGAATTTGAAGACGGTTTACAAGTTATACCAAAAAATTAGTTAATAAGCGACAAAATGGCATTTTGGCCTCTAATCACTAACTGGAAAAAGTATTATAATGCTGTAAGATATATGCGTGAACTTCTTCAAAATTGGAGGAAAACTTTAATTGTCAGAATTATAGACTCAGCAAGTTAGTATTTATAATGGTTAATATTTTATAAAAATATAAAAATTATCTCAATCGTTAGGAAATAAATATGAGTCATTGTTTTTTATATTTTCATGTTAGTCAGGCGTTATAATTATATAATGTCTTTTCTGTTTAGCCTCACTAAAGTTTACTAATGTTGCAGATAGTTTCCCCAGAACAATGGAAAAATCATCTATGGCAGAAAAGACCTCAGACGTTTCTACAGATAGTGACTTGAATAGAGTTAAGTTAAAACGTCGCAAACATGCTCGAAAAGTTCCAAGTGATGATGAAGAAGAAAGTAATAAAAATAATGACAAAATGAACTGAAATGTTTTTACCTCTTCCCAAGACACAAGTAATACATGGTAGTAAGAAGAATTCTACATCAACTAGTACTTTGTTTTCAAAACAGATATATAATAGACAACGAAATACTATGAAGATTCTAAGTGATGACGAAAAAGAAAGTAATGGAATTAATGACAAAGTTACTGAAATATATTTTCCTCTTTCCAAGTCCCCACAAGTAACATATGGCAGTAAGAAGAATATTACATCAACTAGTGCTTTGTCTTCAAAACAAACATATGATAGACAACGAAGTATTATTCCTGCATGAGAAACACAGAAAACTACAAGTGAAGAAAATGAAGCAATGAAGAAGTTAGTTGCAGATATTTATAATTCTCAAAATAGTACTGAAAATATGATACTGTATGATTCAAATAAAAATAATAATCAGCGCAGTTCGGAAAGCGAAAACGAAATAATTTCATAGATCATGGAACTTCAGGAAAAACAGGAAAATATTGATATTTCTTCCCATATTAATGCACAATCAAAACAAGATACAATTTCCAAACAACATTGTAACTCGTATAAAAGTAAGCAGATTAATTTATTTGTTAATGATACATTTCTATGTTATTCTTCCGTGATGTGTATGTATTAGATATTTGATATATGATATATAATATATTATTAAATAAGTAACCAACATTTTTTATATGTTTTATATTTGTTTAATTTTTTTACATATTTGGAAAATATTTAACTACAAAGTGTGTAATAGTAAAATCTATAACGGCAATGAATTATTTTTCCCTGTATACTTATACATGTTTTTTTTTTAAATTGAAGTAGTGGAGATAAAATTGAATGGAGAGATACATGAGAAGAGAAAAAAAGTACACACTGTAAAGGAAAAAATTCTGTAAGCACTAACAGAAATGTATTATAATAAGAGGCAAGTATATTGTTTAAGGGTTTTATATATATATATATATATATATATATATATATATATAGAGAGAGAGAGAGAGAGAGAGAGAGAGAGAGAGAGAGAGAGACCAATCCTTAAACAATATATTTGCCTCTTATTATAATATATTTCTGTTAGTGCTTACAAAATTTTTCTTTTACAATATGTGTTTTTTTTTCTTGTTCTCATGTATCCCCCCATTCGATTTTATCTCCACTACTCCTACTATTAAAAAAAAACGCATTTCAGAAACTATTTCTGCATCATGGATGTTGCTATGTTCTCTTTTAGGTAGGAATTGGTTTATGTATATAATGCTGAGTCCACAATCGGAAGTCGTAATGTTGCGAAGCTGCGACAGACTAATCAGAGAAGAAAACATTGCATGCAATTGATTGGTCCATTGCAACGTCGCAATAGCATTGCGACCTTATTGTAAATCCAGCATAAGTCTGGTTTTCTCTATATAGCATTATTGAAAACTAAATTATTGCATCAAATAATTTATAAATCACAGCCAACTTGGGTCGAAGATAGATTTTGATGCTCAATAATATTTCTATTTAAATTTAAACACTATAATAAAAAAGTATACATACAAACTATGTACCAAACATAGCCGGTCGTAATTCTAAAATTGCACTATTAAATTCAATTCTAAAATTGGATTAGAATTAAAATCACAAATAAAATTGATCGTCAAATTAATGCTAATAATGTTAATGAGCATCTTCAAACTGCAAAAAACTTATTGCGAAAAATTATTTGATTTAAATTATTTGACGTATTCATATCGGTCAGAAATTTATTATTAAATTATTGCACTTCATCCTCCTAACATAGTATTATGCATATATTTTTACAATTTTATTATCATGTTCACACTATATTTGAGATTAGGACCGCCTTTGAAATAAACAAATACAAATATTATAGAAGGCTAAATGTCGGTCTTGTAGTATACACTACAGCGGATCTTGGTGCCTAATTATAATTTGTGAATCTTTTTACATTTCCTGCTCATGCGAACTGCGCGCCGCAATTCTTCGGACTTGAAACACAATGCACAACATCGGAATCAATCGACTCACATATTAAATTGATAAACAATTTAATAATTTTGATGCTAACAAGCATCTATTGTATCCCCCCTTCCCTGAAAATTATTATCATGTTATTTAGCAGAAAATAGTAATTTGTAAATCAAATCACGTAAAACGTAAATTTCAATATTACTATTGAGCTTTATTCACTGTTGTAAAACATGCATACATGAAATATAATATTTGAATGTAAAAAATAATAAAATATTTCATATTAATAACATTACTACGGGAGGGGCTCGTTTGAACACGGATCAATTGGACACCACCAACCACAGCGACCGGTGCCTAGAGGCTTTCCACTGTTCAAGCGCTGTGAGTGGCTCGTGTTTAGTCGATTCGTGTCCAAACGGAGGCCACCCCATTACTACTACAAAAATAGTTTTATGTGCAATAAAAACAGTGTAACGGTCTGACTTTTCGCTCGCGCGTGCGAAAGTCCGGGATCGGATCTAGCTCATTGGACGCCAGGCGAAAATAAAGAAACGTGGTTTTGGTTTTAGCAAATGAAAACAGTAATGATTTATTCTTAATCAAACATATTTACAAGGCATAGTTCAGTTTTTAAACAAGTATTTATACATGCATCATTAGTCTTAAGCTTTGTGTTTTGATCGAGCAGCTGGTTTAATAGCGGAGCCATGCAAGGCGCAGAGCTTCGTGCAAGCGGAGTCGGTACGCTACAAACCGGCGTGCGATTGTGCGAAAGCGAGTATAACGTGAGCGGATGCAACAAATGTTTATTGTCTATATGATGCAGTTAATACATAGTCTATGTACAGTAGCCAACGAGGGGCCGGAAGCGATTTACGCGAATCGAGCCGCTATTGCGGAACGCGTGCGTGGGCTAAATTCTATGCCGCGAAAGGCCGACGCGGCCGTGATTCGTGACGGCTGGCGCGCACGCGGAGGCGTGATGTCAGATTTCGTGACAGCGCGGATCGGTTGGCCGGAGGCCCGCGGTGGGCCGTGCGAGGCGCGTGGATTGGTTCTTGTGCTTAATCGGGCGCGTCGGGTTGCGATGCGGCTTTCAAAGCGGCGTCGATTCTGTCGGGCGAGATGCGGAGGCAGAGCCAGGAACACCCGTGTTCTGAGACAAGGACAAAGGCCGGGAACGTTCGAGCCTTACGTTAAGCGGAGGCAAAGCCGAGAACGCCCGAACTCTGCGTAAGGATGACGGCCGAGAACGCCTGAGCTGTATGTTAAGCGGAGGCAAAGCCGGGAACGCCCGAACTCTGCGTAAGGATGAAGGCCGAGAATGCCCGAGCCTTCAGTGAGTGGATGCAAAAGCCGAGAATGTGCTTTTGCTGTTAGGAGTAAAGAGCCGAGAACGCCCGTACTCTTCTAGTGATCAGGATAGCTGTAGCCGAGAATACCCGTGCTGACAGCTTGGTGGATCGGATTTGATCCTGGGTGCTCCGTGCCGGGCCGTTTTTACCCGGAACCCGGCTACGGAGTGGTGACCGCGCGAAGCGGCGTTTGCTGAACGCGTGGCGCGGGGCGCGCGACGTGGAGCGCGGAACGCTAGGCGCGGTGTGCGCACGGTGCGGGCTGCTATTTACATCTTACATCTAAACTTAAAACTAATCACGGCACAATATATTATGTACACTATATATACTTTAATGACGGTTCGTGACGTATCGTCACAACAGCATTACATTATATGAACAATATAATAATCATATTTACTAATAACTGTTGCAGCTACGCAGCGCCTTCAACGAAACATAATAAAATTTATCATTGAAAATAATTTACGATTAAAGAAATGCGAGCGAATGTTGCGAGATATAATAGAGAAGATATTAACGAACACATTTCAGACGACAATATCAGACATTATAGATGATGATACTTATTTATATTTTGAATACCTTCCTGCGCAGAATATTGAAGAATTTCATAGGGCTGAAGAAAAATTGAAAATAAATAAAGATTATAAGAAAAATGTTGTAAGCATTTTTTGTATAGTACTAGAAAGTAATAAAGTATAATAATAACTAGAAAGAAAATTCACTTTATTAATATTCATTGTATTAGTATCATGTCACTTTAACATTATAGGTGGATATTCTTTGTAAGATGTAAAAGTAACGACATAAAAAGTACTACATATACCATCATGGGAAAATTAATATCGGATAACGTAGTGATGCAATATAGTTGGACTGGTGCCAAACAAAATAAAAAAAAGTTTGAAGAATCACCACTTCGAAAACTTGCACAAAGTAAGTTTAACATATAATTAGGAAACAAATATAATCCAATTTTCATACAGTTAAAATATTTATGTAATAATATCATTTTTTAGTGGTTATACTACAATTGCACAAAGACGCAACGCTATACGGAATGAAAAAAATGTATAACCGATTGGTTAAGACATGCGAAAGAAAGATATATAAGACATAAGGAAATTCAAAATGAAGATCAAAGAAAATAACTACATTTACTATTTTCCAGAGTTATTTTTTTAATTTTTTTTTAAAGTTTTAAAGTTTTTAAAGTTATTTCTTTTTTTAACTTATATTAAAGTGACTTTATAATATGTCACTATGACTATAATTACATTATATTATACCTAATTATTTTCCTTTTCTCAAATATGTTATGTGACGACGAGGTTGTCTCCGGGATCGCCGAATCCCTTAAGAGCCCGTCCACAATTATAAACTGTACAATTAAAGCGATACGCGACGATTTAGGGAGCTTATTACGCGAATAAACGAAGAATAAGTCATACGCGAAACAAAGACGGAGCTTTACGTGAAATGAGAACTCTAAACGATGCGCGAAACGAAGACGGAACGATACACGCAACAAAGACTATAGACAGTACGCGAGACGAAAAAGAGACTATACCCGAGATGAAAAAGAGACCATACCCGAGACGAAGATGAAACGATATGCTCTACCGAGACTAGGCGATGCGCGAGATAAAGACGAGACGATACGCGCTACCGTAAGGAATTCGCTAGCAAAAACGAGACCACGCGACTACACGAACGAGACGATACACGACGACAAAGACAGCGCGATACGCGATGATGCAAGACAATACGCGACAAAGGAACAATTTCGACACGTAACTGCAATACCTAAGACAATGGGCATCAAGCGCGAAGAATCGCACCACTCTAATATATTCCATTAATCGCAAAATTCGTCCGGCCGCTCCCCGCTCAGTATGTGGCAGAGGGGCGTGATTCTTTTAATTTTGGTTGGCAAGGTCTGAGAGAGAGAGAAGGTCAAGCAATAAGCACAGCACAGAATTTAGTAAGAAAAATAAAAGATAAAAGTATATTTAATAAAGAAAGAAATGAAAATAATACAAAGCATAGAGAAAGAAATAACAGGTCCTGAAAAGAGTCGAATAATTGATTTCCGATAGACAATCGAACTCAGCGCGGTGTTTTCCGCGAATACGAGATTACGCTTTTAATCTTCGCCACAATTCCGCACGCAAGACGCCAAATTCGCCGCTGACTCGGGGACGATGCAATTAATATAAGATTTCACACGCGATCATTTACGGGACGAACTAAAATATCGGGAGGGACACGACAAGAGGGACGTCTGCCGTCAAGGGATGGCTACCCGCGAGTCACGGATTCGCACCACAAACGACATGGTAAGCGCCGCAGCCCGCGAACAGAACGCGTAGTCCCGACCCGACACGATGCACGCCCCAATTACAATATTTAATACGCGGTGATTACAATCTTTAAGACGCGGTAATTACGAGGTCTGGCTATTAAATAACGAGATTGCTTATGAAAAAGAGTTTTATTTTAAAAATTATTCTACAATCGAATGCTCCCCTTCAATGTACTCCCCTCCCCTCGCCACACACCGTTCCATTCGTTTTTTCCATTGGTCAAAGCAATGCTGGAAGTCTTCTTTTGTAAGAGCATTTAGGAGCTCCGCCGATTTTCGCTTCACCTCTTCCATCGACTCGAACCGGGTTCCTTTTAAGGCAGACTTGATCTTCGGAAACAGGAAAAAGTCACAGGGTGCTAAATCGGGCGAGTACGGCGCGTGTTCGAGCATTGGAGTGCCTCTAGCGGCTAAATAACACTTCACAGACAGCGCGTTATGGTGCGTTGTCCTGGTGCAAGATCCACGATTTGTTTTTCCACAACTCCGGCCGTTTCTTACGAACTCGCTCTCGCAGTGTTGCCAAAACTTTCAAATAGTAAGTTTGGTTTACAGTTTGACCCTCTGGAACCCATTCAGTCATCACGATGCCGTTGATGTCGAAAAAAACGATTAGCATGACTTTAAATTTTGATTTCGACATCCTTGCTTTTTTCATTCTTGGCGATACAGGAGTTTTCCAGTGCATGGATTGCCGCTTAGTTTCAACATCGTATTGAAATATCCAGGTTTCGCAAGTGATGATGTTTTCCATCAATTCAGGCTCTTCACCTAACCTCTCAAGAAAAGAGCAGATCTGTTGACGGGGGAGGGTCCCGTTAGCACACGTTCCGATAGCACACGTCCACACACATCGCCCGGTGCTTAGAGTTTTTCCACTGGACCACCAATCAGAAAATTTTATTTTAAATTAGCCAATCGGCGACGTGAGCCTATAGGAGCCCACCCTGTTGACGGACGAGCTTTTAGTCAGGGGTCAAATTTTTTGGGACTAACTTCGCACAGACTTTCTTCATGTTCAATTCGTCATGTAAGATTTTTCTGACAGTTTCTTTATCGGCGTTTACAGTCTCAGCAATCATCCGAATGCTCATACGACGATCTCCGCGCACAATTTCATTGATTTTGGTCACTGTTTACGGAGTTGAAACAGAGACAGGTCGATCTGAACGTTGGTCATCTTCTCTCGGCCTTCAGAAAACCGTTTATACCATTCGAAAACACGCGCACGAGATAGAGAATTCTCACATAGGTCTCTTTCAACAACTTATAGCACTCAGTCGGAGTTTTTTTTAATTTAACGAGAAATTTCACATTGATCCGTTGCTCGTGTTTTTCGTCACATATTGCTATCGGCACGAGAAAAAAACACGTTCGTTTCTAACCTCTATAGAAAAAATACTACTACAGCGACAAAAACGTGTTTTCGTACTGGAATAGTAGACACTTCCAGCTATCCAACGCTGCATTCGTTTCCCACCCTACACCTCTAGGACGCCTTCTGCGCGCGCAGTCTCGTTATTTAATAGCCAGACCTCGTACAATCTTTAATACACGACGATCTGTAACATCCGACGCACGACAATTCACAAGATCCGACACACGACAATTTACAAGATCCGACACACGACACAATAAAGAAACGCTACTATACGCAAAACGACTGTCGGTTCGCGATTTCTCCGGAGGGAGCTAGTTCACCCGCGCTACCCGGGGCAGGCCAGCCTCGTGACGGTAATTTTCTAAGGAGCTCCGACTTAGCTCCGCTCGTCCCGAATCACCTGCGAGCTCAAAACGCGATACTGAAGAGGCTTTAGCCCTACCCGGAGCTTACCGCACTAAGTGGCTGGAATGATGGCTCACACGATGTTCGCTGGTTGGGATCGCCGGGCACGCTCGGTGTCGTTCTCTCTAGTCGTTAGCTCGCCGAACAGTTCCTTCCGCTCGGCCGCGCGGCGAGGTCCCCCTTCGACCTTCTTCCTCTTGGAACCGCATAATTTTCAATGTCAGACTGTCGGGGCCTCCTTATCCATTGCTGATGGGGTGTCTTCGACTTGGGACTTGCGGCGGCACTTCTTCGGGCACGCCACTCTTTCCTTCTCCTGATGCTCCTCTCCACTGCAATGTTCCGGCTCCCCGCGTGATACACAATAAAACTGCCAACCATTCCGCCTTCCCGTCGGACTCGCAAAACGATACGTTAATCAAAAAAAAGAATATGGTAATTAAATAATCAATTAATAGCGGGTGAAGTCGCTCCCCAATCTAGGAGGACCACCCCGAGCATTCCCTCCCTCGGTCGGGACAATGCCCTTGTGACGCCAAAAGCGTCACGTCACAGTTAGAAGGGATAATTACTATAGTGTATATATACAGGGTGTGCCGCGAGAATTCCGACACCGCACATAGGAAGGTAGATGGGATCGAGATGAACATAAAAGTCCCATACCGTTTAGCGATATTCACAATAATAATCGAGATATTAATTTTTGAAATTGTACTAATGAGAGCACGCCGAGAGAAGCGCTCCAGCCGCTCGAGGTATAGCCCGGCCCAGTTTATCATAACATTGGCTGTGGGCGAGACGTGGGAGCGGCAGTGCCGAGCACCGAGCAACGGCGCACCACCCCTCTTGCCTTTTCTGCACCTTCTTACCTGCACAATGTCACGACTCATTCAAAAAAAAACTGCATTTCCATGTCGTCAGTATCCAAAAACTCCATAAAAATCATAATTTAATGAGGCTGACCTTGTAATCCATTCAAAACTAATGTTTTCTCAAAATTTGGACTGGTTTTAGCATTACCCATCCTTATTGTGCAAATGAAATTTTATTGTGCAGRTAAGACATGATGCGAATTCAAATTTGTAATTGGGCATATTCTAGAATGGGATTATGGGGTTATAGGATTTCGATGTTTTAGGGTCAAGGAGTTATGGGATTACAGGATTACGGAAGTATAGAAAAATAATCAAAGTGCGATGGTTTCGATTATAGGGGTTTAGAAGCTCATGGGGCTATATAGTTATGGAATTATAGAGTTTTGAGGGTTATAGGGTCAAGAGGTCATGGAGTTAATAGTTTATGAG
>JANQDE010000743.1:24189-35981 GCA_037157785.1 Cephalotes varians
CACAAAAACCCATGTGGACAGTGGGGTGTATAGACAGTAGTGGTTATTAAAAAAATAACATCCTACTTGCTTGGAACCTATCTGCCTAGAAGTTGCAGCCTAGACAGTGTCTACTTGGAATATTTCTAACCCATGAGRACAGTGGAGTGAGAAGARTGKTTAGAGACAGTAAAAATCAATTCTATATCAATATATTATTTGACAAAAAATACTATTTATTGCAACGATAATAAGATTACATTCAGTATGATTATTTTCAACATGATCAACTAAAAAAAAATGATCAATCGGGAAGGTGGTCAATCGAGACGGTGGTCAATCGGGACGGTGGTCAATCGGGACGCTCCCTAATATATAAGTATATGTACGAAACATGTGTGTGAAAGTATGTGTGTATTATGCTATCATGTACTTTGTATGAAACTTGGAATAATTTAAATGCAATACGTTAATGTAATCATCGCCTATTTTATAATCAAAATTGAAACTGAATGATTTATACTATATACATTTTTTATTTTTCCTAAGGCCGGCTGATGTGGTTCAAGATATTTATCCTCACTATCAAAATCTTTATTCCATCGACAATAACAATTAACAAAGTGGTACAACGTTTGATTCAGAATTAGGCAGCATTATTAATATTATTGTATCGTACGACATGGGATGGAGCAAACGCGGCAATGGGAAGAGTGACAGTCTGAACGATTACGGTGCAATAATAGGATTTCTTAGCGGCAAGATTCTTGATTACACAACCCGCAATCGTAGTTGTGTATATTGTGATAAAGGACACGATAAGACAGATCACGACTGTCGTTTAAACTTCTATGGCAGTGCTAAAGCTATGGAAGCAGATGCAGGTGCGGAATTAGTGAATGACAATGATAAAATTTTAAAAGAGGTCGGTTTGAATGTTAGAGTTATTATAGGTGATGAAGATAGTTCTACAGTTGCAGCTATACGTAAGGGCAGTAAAGAAATCATTCACAAACTTGCTGACAAAAATCACCTTGTAAAGCATTTTGTCAGTGAGTTATATGGTCTTGCGAAAATGCATAAGGAAATAAACGGTAAAGGCGTTATACCGCACATTAAAAAATGTTTTACTTATGCAATATCGCAAAATAAGGGAAAAAGTAGTGAACTTGCAGATACTTTGCGAAGTATTCCTGACCATCTATTTGGACGTCATGAAAATTGTAAAGAATGGTGCCAACGGAAAATCGATGCGATCTCAAAACAAACCATAACTTTAAAATCTGTTGATCTTTATGAATAATTAAAAGAAATATTCAATAAATACGCTAATAACGCCTGTAAATTTTCCGTATCTGCTTCGAGTCAAGCTAACGAAAATTTAAACAACATTATCGCTCATAAATCGCCGAAAAATATTTGTTATAGTAAAAGCGAATCGTGTGATTTCCGTATAGCTAGTGCAGTTTGTTGCAAAAATGATGGTGAGCAAAGTTTATTAAATATAAAAACAAAATTAAATATACCCGGAAAAAATACTGATGCTTATACTAAGACATCAGATAAAATTCGGAGTATTGTTTGCAAAGAGCCGAAATAATGCGATCAAGGAATAAAAAAATACGCAGGTATGAATTGGTAAAAAAAAGAGAATTGTTACGAAAAAAAAAGAAATTGCAGGTGTTCAATATCTACCCAATTGTGGGATAAATTTGAGTAGCCTAAATCTCGATTATAATAATAATTCCAACGAAGAATTATTTTTAGATAATTGTAGCATTGCATATTTTGATCTCGAAACGTCCAGACTAAGTGCAAATGCAGATATTTTGCAAATCGCAGCAAAATGCGAAGAGCGTATATTTAATGTACACTGTCTGTCCGGAAAGTTCCGGGACTGATTTTTTTCCCGCCCTATAAGTGGCGCCGCTCGTTGGACAACCAAAGAATCTTTTAGTAGCAACTCAAGTAACAAACATGCATTTAGTTAAACGGCTCTGATCACTCTCTGCTAAGTGCTAAATATTATAAATTTATTTCGTTTTTTTGGCCTGTCAGAAAAGTCGTGATGGAGCAGAGAGCAATCATAAAATTTAATTTTAAACTCGGTAAAACGGCTACGGAAACGTATGAGTCCATGAAAATTGTTTACGGTGATAACTGTTTATCACGTTCAAAAGTATTTGAATGGTACAAACGATTTAAAGAAGACCGACAGTCGCTTGAGGATGATGCGAGGACGGGGCGCCCCTCTACGAGTTCGACAGACGCAAACATCGCAAAGATTCGTGATCTCCTGCTCACTGACCGTCATCTCACATGCAGAATGATCGCAGAAGAGGTCAACATGGTCAAAACAATCGTTCATGAAATTATCCGGAACGTTTTAATGAAGAGAAAAGTGTGCGCAAAATTCGTTCCGCACAGTTTCACTCCCGAACAAAAAGAACAGCGCGTGATCGCCTGTCGCAACTTGATTGAAATGGCAGATGAAGACAATTCTTTTCTCCAAAAAATAATCACAGGTGACGAGTCATGGTGCTTTCAATATGAGCCTACTATGAAACGGCAAAGTGCTGAATGGTTGAGCGCTGGTGAGCCAAGACCGACGAAAGTGTGAATGACAAAATCGAAGACAAAAATCATGCTCATCGTATTTTTCGACGCTCAAGGCATTATTCACAAGGAATTTGTTCCTCTGGGCATCACTGTGACTTCCCATTTCTACTTGGGTGTAATGGAACGGCTTTGCAATAGGATTCGACGGGTTCGACCAGAACGATGGACCGACAAAGATTTTTTCCTGCTGCACGACAACGCGCCTGCCCACGGCTGGAATTGTAGCTCAATTTTTGACACAAAAACAAGTTCCCGTACTCCAGCACCCTCCATATTCACCTGATTTAGCTCCGTGCGACTTTTTCCTTTTTCCACAACTCAAGTTGCACATGAAAGGAAAACGCTACGATGATATTGAGAACATTCAGGCCAATGTGACGCGCGAATTGAGGAGAATTTCAAAAGAAGCATTTTCAAACAGTTTCCAATGGTTGTACGAAACGTTGCATTGATATCGGAGGAGATTATGTAGAACATTTAAAATAATAAAAAATTAAAAACTCAATTTTTTCTATTTTTTTAAACGGTAGTCCCGGAACTTTCCGGACAGACGGTGTATATATAAAGCCAACTCAGCCGATTTCCGCAGGCGCGACTGATATAACTGGTTTATACAGCGTCGCAGGAGAACTTTTTCATAATAATAAACAAATTGATACTGTCGACAGTAAAGAAGCTTTGCAAGCCTTTAAGGAGTTTTTGAATAAAAATTCTAAGCCTTGCTTGTTAGTTGCACATAATGCTCCTTTTGATGCACCGCGTCTGCTTAGATCAATCTTGAGTCACACAACGTTAGAGGATTTTAAGATGATAACGGGGTTCTCCGATTCGTTGCAGGTTTTTAAAAAGGTTTTGCTGAAACATAAAGGTGCGGGGAAATTTAAATTATCGAATTTAGCTAATGACTTTTTGCAAAATGAAGATTTCGACGAAAAATTCCATGATGCTGAGTTTGACGTTATTGTATTGGAAAAATTAGTTGATGCCATTGATGTAAAAGACTTATTGTGCAAAAATGTCAAGTCAGTACATCAGTATTTGATCGATTTTAATGATTCGAAAAAAATTAATCAAGGCTTATGTTACTTGTATGATTTAAAACAAATTTTATCTAGAGATATTTTGAAAAAAATGGCAAAAGCAACAATAACAGTTGATTTGTTCAAAGATGAGTATAACACTGGTGGTGAAGAACGTATATCGTTATTATTCAAAAGCACAAACTGACAAACGCCCTTGTAACAAAAAATAAAAAAGTTATAGAAAAGATAGTTTCTTTTTTAAAAAATTTAACAACTAAGTAAAATTATATGCATTTATGCGTTAATATTCGTTTCTTAAAAAAAATAGTTATAAGATGTTACATGTTTATTTTTTATTTATATAGCTGTGTAAATAATTTATAATTTTATATTATTATTCATTGTGATACCAACTATGTAAGTCATGAAAAAGCTACTATTATCACTAAATGTGTTTTAGTCATTGCGTCTTCCAAATGTTTTAAAAACGAGATTAGATTTTATAATTAAATGTTATAGGTTTTGGAAAAACTACGTCTATCAACTGTGTTCATTTATAACTTAACTTAAAAAATAATAAATTGACTGGTTATAATTTATCTTAGTATTAGAAATGTTTTTTTTTTAATTTTTATACATTGTTCAATGTTTAAATATACTATCAAACAATTTAAAACGACCAAATACTGTCAAAGCTAGGTGTCAGTGCTTAATAATAATTTTATTTATATTTAAATTAAACTATAATTATCGTTGAATTAAACGATAATTATCCTTGAATTTGTAACAATTTGCAGTTTGTTTAGAAAGAAGTTTTATTGTTTAATTTTATGTCGAGTATTCTTTAACATGTTGTATTCTTTTTAATTTTTTGTCGTTTAATTTCGCAAGGTTATTTCATAATAATATGATTGTCTAACGACAAGATAATTTGGCTGTATTTGTGTGTAATAATTAAGTGACAGCATTCCATGTCTATAAATAAAAAAATATACATCCATACATGTATAGTTTATATATATATATATATATGTGTATATATACATATATATATACATAGTATATATCACATACACACACACGTATATACGTCGAACATTACATGATTAGTCGCTTGATATATGTAATCTGGATTATTTACTGTTTTGCCATATTGTAAGCGTATCATGAGTTAGAAATTCTCCTGAGATTTATATTTGTATTATTATATAATAAAATCTTTTTATTTTTCTACTGAGATCTGCAACTAACGTAACGTCGTATAAAATAAAATTTAAGTATAATAATTTGTTCCACATGCATTTTATTATTTTATATATATAATTAACAATAGCTGCGTTCAGGCAGACGCTATTAGTACTGAAAATCTACATGCACGTAACATGTACTATAGATTCAGCGCTAATAGTGTCTGCTCGAACGCAGCTCATTACTTTCGCGACACGCGACAAGCGTATATGCGATTAGCACTGAAAATCTACAGTGCACGTTACGTGTACTATAGATTTTCAGCGCTAATAACGTCTGCCCGAACGCAGCCCATCACTTTCGCGACACACGACAAGCATATATGTCATACGATATATCCATTCGCTCTCTCCCTCCCTCTTTCGCTCTTTCCCACGCTCTTTCGTTTTCTCCCTCGCTCATTTTCTCACTCATTCACTCACTCACATTCACTCACTCACGCAGCAGAGGCGATACTAGCGCCTACTTAGCGGCGAAAATTGCAAACGGACATTACACGAAGGGCGATGACGATAATATTAATATTAATAATAATGATGACGACGTTTCTTAAAGTAAATTTACCCAAATTGGAACTTTGCATCGCAATACCTCCGCTCATAGGGCACGTAGAAGAAAAATAAAAACACTTTTATTATACAAATCGAACCCAAGGTATCGATTGTGTCTAGTTAGAATTTCATCGGTTCATCCGTTATTGAGATGTGGTAATTGCAGATGCTCGCAACTCACCTCGCGTGAGTCGGCTCGCGTAAATAGACACGGTCCCGTCTCGCGACGTTATACTATACTATATATATATATATATATAGTATAGTAAACTTGTCGCGAGACTCTTGATTTGTTTTATAATGTTAAATTTAAATATTCTATATAATGTTTTTTCACCTGCTTTATATTTTCATAGATTTTTTATCATGGCTCGTCGTTATAATTTGCGCAATGCTCGGCTCATTTCGTCCACACTACTTGAAAATGATGAAATTTACGAGCTCGATAAGTCGGATGCATCTGAAGAAGATGCATTATCCATCGACAACGACTGCAGTAGTGAGTTTTCAGCCATAACAGAAGAAGAGGCGCAGAGTTTGGACGCGGAGGAAGAAGGAGCTGCTAAAAGGGAAGCCGAGCCTGCTTCAAAGCGACGACGCTTGTTGGACTCGTGCGAGCGAGTACAAGGTAGAGGCCGACCGAGGCGTAGTATAACGACAAGTACAGGTGAAAAATGGTCCGAGAATTCACCGCCTAGAAGAGGCCGTCGTTCTAGCGGGACGCCGAATTTCGTCGCAAGTCCAAAATTGGAAGCTCTTGATATCAAATCGCCATTGGACGCGTTTTCATTATTATTTTCTACAGATATTATTGAAAAAATAGTGACGCACACTAAGGAAGAAATCGAACGCGAAAGAGTGCGTCTTCGTGAAAATAATATTATTATACAAACTTATCATAGTGCCACTGATGACATTGAAGTGAAAGCCTTTGTAGGATTATTATATTATGGATCAGTGTTAAAGCAAAACAAATTGAGTGCGAAGGACATGTGGTCCGAATTTATACGGTTGCAGCATTTTTCGATGTGTTATGAATGAAAGAAGATTTGTGTTCTTACTGTCAACGATCCGATTTGATGACAAAATTACAAGGGCAGAAAGAAGAGCAGCGGACAAATTAGCACCCATACGCGAAATTTGGGAATGCTTCTTGGAAAACAGTCAAAAATATTACGAGCCAAGTAATGACTGCACAATTGATGAGCAACTCGTTGGATTTCGAGGCCGATGTCTTTTTAAAATTTATTTGAAAAGTAAACCAGATCGGTACGGCATGAAAATAATAATGCTGAATGACAGTCAAACGTATTATATGGTTTTGGCTGTTGTTTATACCGGAAAAGTTACTCTACAGGAAAGCGATGATGTTCCAACTTATTTTGTACGAAATTTAATTCTTTCAGCGGGTATAGAAAATACGTGGCGTAATTTGTCGATGGATAATTGGTTTGTCTCGATACCACTTTTCAAAAAATTAAAAAAAGAATATGAATTGCGAGCTGTTGGTACCATTAGAAAAAATAGGCGCGATATTCCTGCGCACTTGAAAATCCACGCCGATCAAGGAACTTCCCGATTTGTATTCACGAAAGAACTTACCATGGTTTCATTTGCGCCAAAAAAGAATAAAATAGTACTTCTGCTCTCGTCCATTCATCATACACCGAACATAAATTCATTAACAAAAAAGCCAGAAATAATTATGAGTTATAATTTGAACAAGGGAGGAACCGACTCATTCGACCAAATGTGCCATTCGTACGAAACAACACGAGGCACTAGACGTTGGCCTTTGAAATTTTTTTTTAATATGTTAGATCAGGCTGGAATTAATTCCTTTGTTTTGTACAATTTGATTTCCGAAAATGAGCAGCTCAGACGATCACAATTTTTGAAAAAACTTGCATTTTCTTTAGTTCAAGATCAGTTGCACCGTCGGTTGGAATTGCGAACTTTGCGATCAAACTTACGGAAAAAAATCAGAATTATCTTGGGACTTGGCAAGGTTTCGCACGCCCATATTAGTGTCGTTAGAGAAAAAACGAGATCAAAATGCAACTTTTGCGAAGGAAAACTGGCTACACGCACTTGGATGAAGGGCGCATCCTGTCTTCACCGTATGTGTGATGAACACAGGGCCGGATTATGTGTCGATTGCACTTAACAAATTAACTGATATTTAACATGTACCAAGATTAATTGATGTTTTCTATACTATTTTTTTGTTCTAATAATTTTATTTTTCATAATTGATACGATTTTTACAATTTTTTATCCTGTTAAAATTGCCCTTTTTCAAGTACCCGTTAAAAATATTTAAATTTAACTATCTTCAATAAACTTTTTTCCATTTTCATTTAGACATATTCAACAACATTTTCCCAAAATTTCAGCACCCTAAACCTCAAAAAAAAAAAAATACAGTCATTTGCGTAAAAAACGATTTTTTAAAAAAGTTGTTCCACAAAAACGCTTTTTTTCGTATGAAAATGCAATCTGGCGATCTTCTAAATACGATATTTGAATTCCTGAGAAAATTTTACGTTAGAATCATTTGTTTTTACTTACATTTTGACTTATTATAAGGGAGATTTTATTCAACAAAAACGCGAAAACCAAATTTGCACCTGTGTGCAATTTACGTTACTGGAAAGAGGTGTGATATCCTAGGGTTAAATATACTATATTTTAATATATCTCACAATTTTATTTTATCTACTTCCTTCCTAAATCTTCCATAATCCGATAAGCTTGATTTCACATACTTTTTTGTACATAATTTGATATTATTCATTCGGCACTAACAATATACTTGCAACACACGCGCATGTGCAGGAGTAACAATTTGAAATTTCAAATAGTTGGCTTTTACCGCGTCGCTTGCGCTGAAATAGTCCATCGTACAACGTTGCCACATCTTCACAACGGTCCTCTCTTTCGTCGCACTGTCTGTCGCGAATCACTGAAAATAACAAACTTTAGACTCAAATATCTCAGGAACTAGACGTCAAAAGATTGTCTGAAACGGCTGAAAAGATTTGTAATATCGTCCTGAACTTTATGTTAGTTTCTAAACAAATCCGTAAGAACCGTTTGGCTACAATCAATGAAAATGTACGTTTCGAGCGGGTCTAGCCCTATGCTCCTATGTTAAACGCCCAAACTTTGAGGATTAATATTTCAGTTTCTAGATGTCAGATGGTTCTAAAATTTTAGGTGTGTATGTATAAAACCATCATTAATTAGTGTGCTAAGTTTCATCTATTTCCTAAGAAATCGATTTTTCCAGTGTACCTCTTTAAACTGCGCGCCGTTACTTTCGGACTTATAACGCAATTATAGACTGAAATAACAATTAAATGATCTTTTAAATCAATAACTCATCAAATCGATGGAAACGATGTTACTAGCATCTTAAAAAACTCTAAATAACTTACTGCAAAAAATATTACCTCAGCCAGGATTTGAAAACCTGGGACCTTCTGCCTTTCTGGGGCAGATCTTTTCGGTCTTTACCAATTCGACCACCATATGGTTATATTTATCGCAATAACCTGTAATATATATAATATCAAGAATGTCTTATAAAGCCAACGTAAAAACCGATGGTATCTACCATTATGCCTACCAAATGCCTTACAATGCGTTATATTAATAATAGATACTAACGGTTTAATTAGTTAAAYTTACGTTGGCTTTATAAGACGTTCTTCATATTATATATATTACCGGTTATTACGATAAATATTATCATATGTCTCAGTGGTTATAAATCCGAATGTAATGGCGCGCAGTTTAAATGATTGATTTGACAGACATAAGAATTTGTAACAAGCGCTTCGATTTGCGAATATTTGCTCGTTAATTAGGTTCTTATAATTAGATTTGTTATTACTGAGACGAGTTGAAGATTACTATTAATTTATTTTGACGATATAGGCGAAATAAATACGAAAGGCGTCTATTCTAATGATAGATTAAATACATATCAGAAACGTCTATTTTGATTGATTATAATAAAAATCAGAAGCATCTGTGATGGTACTGATTATAATAAAAATCAGAAGCGTCTGTAACGGTACTGGTTATAATAAAAATCAGAAGCATCTTCGACGGTACTGATTATAATAAAAATCAGAAGCGTCTATGACGGTACTGATTATAATAAAAATCAGAAGCATCTACGATAATACTAATTATTATAAAAATCAGAAGCGTCAATTCAGACCATAATGTATTATTTGTAATAACTTCTAAAATTGGAGAGACGACAAAAATTTGCGGTTGCGTTCTCACAAGAATTGATGGAGGGGCGATGGAGGGGCCCATTCTATATTCTCATTATTCAAAATCACATGACATAAATTTGAATGTTTTAGTTTTAGTATGCTCATAAAATGTACTGCAAATATATTTATCACTAATTATAAATATGTAAATAGTACATTATAAACATTTTGTTTTTGTTATACATTTGGTCAAATGGAAAAAAGAATCGCACTGTATAAATTCTTGCAGAAAGTTAAAAAGTGACAACGTTGCATATTTTCATACACATAACGTAGTCTCACACATAATTTTAAGCCATGCTTTCAATTATGTGTGAGTATGTTTATGTATACATAATATTAAATATACCTAATATTTCCGAAAATGCATAAAATTTCTGTATGTAATGTATATATGTATACACATATATGTATATACATATAAATGTATGTATATGTGTAAACATATACACTAGAAGAATATGCGACGCAATGTAACAGAATAATCTAAACTTATATATTTGTGATATACATAGACTATATTTTGTCTTTTTATAAGCAGCGAAAATATCATATGTGTGCAATATATATTGTGACGTGACGCCTTGTAGGCACCGTCATTGGCATTTGAAATACTTAGTACGAATACGCCTGGATCCTGGGCTCCCACAATTTGCGGGAGAGAGGCATGGATTCATTTGCGGGTCTTATTTTCTTGTCTCGTAATCGATGTAAGAGTTATTATATTAGTTACTGTAGCGACTAAGACTGTGCGAATGGCGAGTCTCACCCGAAGCGAGGCGAAGAGTGGAAAGAAGAGGACGATTGAGAAACTTGCGAGGGCGGCTTTCTGAATGACCGCAGCACACAGGTTGTATCGTCTCCTCTGCCCTCCCCGCCTAATCGAATTGTATTTATCGCTCGAAATTTGCAGCTGCCGATGAGCCTGGAGGCTGCCGGGAGGACGAGTCCTCGAGAGGCGGAGAATCCGAGATCGAATCCGAGGCCACAAAATGCGAAATCTTATCGGAAGTCGCGACTCACAACGGCCACGATAGCCATGGCAACTCAACCACGAAATTGGTAGAGGGGCGGTTCGATACGTGGACGGGAAAAACCCGGGGAGGCGAGAAAGGTTACGAATAATTAATGCAAGCAATTAAATAATAACAAGAATATATTCTGTAACGGTTCTTACAGGCCGTCCTACAGACGGATCCATGGTTATCAGGCCGGTAAAACGTAGTCTTTTCGTCTTCCTTCGCGACTCGGTTTGGACTCTAACAGGCGACCAGAATTTTACTTGAGGCGCGCTGAAGTAGTACGGGAAGCGAGAAATATAATAGGCGCGAATCTGCGCCTCGACGGTGTTCGCCCCGTGCGCTAAAAGGTCGACAGCCCGAGACTTTACTTGAGTGGTATTACAAGCGGTATTACAAGAACGAGCCTCTCGACAGCCCGACGCTAAGAATTCACGCAATCTCACAGAAATACGCTAGAAACACTGTACAATACAAACGATAAATACAACGCACGAATGACTGCGCTGTGGCGACTATACGCGGGAAAGAGAGACACGCAATAACGCAGGTCGACAGGATGACGCGGCAGCTTTCTTGAGTTTTCCGCAGGCCGTTTCCGATATTCCTGGATCCAGCTCATGGTTTTGTTCCTCTGAGCGGCCTACACTGTCGGGTCCTGCACGGAATTCGATCTCGGGTTCTCCGCCTCTCGAGGACTCGTCCTCCCGGCAGCTGCAAATTTAGGACGATAAATACAATTCGATTAGACGAGGAGGGCATAGGAGACGATACAACCTGTGTGTTGCGGTCATTCAGAAGGCCGCCCTCGTAAGCTTCTCAATGGTCGTCCTCTTCTTTCCACTCTTCGCCTCGCTTTGGGTGAGACTCGCCGCACTCGCACAGTCTTAGTTGCTACAGTAACTAATATAATAACTCTTACATCGATTACAAGACAAGAAAATAAGACGCGCAAATGAGTCCACGCGACTCCGCTATGCCTCTCTCCCGCAAATTGTGGGAGCCCAGGATCCAGGCGTACTCGTACTAAGTATTTCAAATGCCAATGACGGTGCCTACAAG
>JANQDE010000744.1:0-21970 GCA_037157785.1 Cephalotes varians
AACTCCGATGGGATAACATCTCGAGCTCTCTCCTGTCACAGTAAGTTTTATACATTGATATTTATATCTAGAATTTGACCACAACTAAYTATTTGTGACAGAATTTCAATTCAACTTTGACGCAGAAGAATAAAAAAATTTTTTAACTTTGACTCACACATTTCGAGACTGAAAGAAGAGAGGTCGAGAGAATCAATCCTATACAACCACCGCAATTTCATTACGCTGAAGAGGATCCGCATCAGGATCGAAATTCCGTAATTGTAATATCCGTAATTGTAATATCGAGCGTGCTTATATATATTATCTATACGTATTGTAAGTTAAACATTAATTACACACCTAAATTGTGTGTGTCGTCATACTTTGCGCTATAAGAACCGCGAAGGCCCGTACGGCAATTTTACGACATTAATTAATATCTAGATTATTATTGCGAATATCGCTAAACGGTATGGGACTTTTATGTTCATCTCGATCCCATCTACCTTCCAATGTGCGGTGTCGGAATTCTCGCGGCACACCCTGTATATAGAGTATAGTAAACTTGTCGCAAGACACCGTGTCTCTTGATAAGTCTAACGGGCGAAATTACGTTACTCTCAATTCTGTTCTTTGTTTTGATTTCATTCTGTTTCTTTATATAAAATAAACGAATTTATTTTGTTACCAACACATGTTTCCTAACTTTACCTGGCTTCCGACGAGATTATCCGATAACCTGCTTTCACTTACCGAGCAAAAGATCAAACCGTTACCGTGGCACCCGAACAGGGATCATTGTAAAGTGAAGAAACGTGTTAACGCCCATGAAATTGTGGATATACCAATTAAATAAGCCTTAGGCCGTTATCAAAGTCGAAAAGCGAAAACTCGATCTTCGGTACCATCGACGATATCCACCGTCGTTTAAGTCGATACGTAGACGAGCATCCAGAGATGCCTGGAATGGATCCGACGCAAAGCACGATGGGCCCCAGCCCGCCGTCTACACCGTCATCGCCTCTGCTACCGCCCCCACCGGCATCCTTCGATAGGGGTATGCCGTACAATAAGATCATGAATCAAATAAAGAAATGGGAATGCCACGGCCGCGACCCTCTTTCTTTCCTCGAACTCGTAACTGAACTCCAGCGACAATATCGCTATTTCAACGAGATAATCTTGGACGAGCTACCGAAATTGCTTCGCGGAAAAGCGTTAGCGTGGTACCGCAATTTCCAGGAGGATTGGCGTACCCAGGACGATTTTCTACGCGCCTTCCGTCACCAGTACTTGTCGCGTCGGTATCAAGCGCGCCTCAGGACCGCCGCCAACGTCCGGACGAACAGATTTTGCATCCGATTTATTAACCATGATACGACGCGCCGGAAACTTTGAGGCGGACGCAAAACTTGACCGGATATATGAGAATATGCGCGCAGAATATAAATATTCTATCCGACTGGAAGTCTCATAGACTTGGCTGATCTGACGGATCGCGGAATTTGAGGAGATCCGCAAAGAAAAAGCGCGAAAAGCAGGCTGCCAAGAGAAACGTAAGCGCAGCCAAAGCGCCGGGCGAATACGACCGAGCAAACTCGTGTTGGCAGTGTAAGCAAAGAGGGTTTCACGACCGTTTCAATTACCGCCGTCCAACCAAGAAATTCTGCTCACAGTACAGAAAGGACGGTGTCCGAACTCAGGATTGCCATCCGCGACCAGGAAACGCATCCACGGCCGGAGTCACCGAAGTCGAACCCTAGCCTGAAGCCACTTCTGCGTAAGATGTACGCCCCGTCTGCACGTAACTATCCGCATTTTGGATCGCCTTGTGCCCGTCTTATTAGACACCGAATCCAAAATCTCGATTATGGCCAACACTGAAACGGCCCAACTGGGCTGCGATATGCGGATCCACTCCATCGAGGAGAAAGGGGAAATACACCTGGCAGACGGAACCAGGGCCAATAAACCGAGCCACATCTTCCTCCCAATCATACAGGGAAGAACACTAAAGCATACGTTCAGCATACTCTGGCCCGGTGCTTCTCGGGATTGATCTGTGGGCACGCCTTGAATTAGCTATACCGCCATCGCTCCGTAAGAATCCGGTGAACGCTACAACACGAGAATACGGGCACATCATAGCCGGCATGACGCCACGAGACGCCACAGCGAAGACGCCCGTTTACGGGAATTCTTACGAACGGAGTTAACGGCTTTCGAGCAGATCCAAGGACCGACCGACAAGATTGAGCACGTCATCCGTATTAAAACGGACTCACCATTAAATAAAGATACCGTCCGCGCAATCCCGCCATGCAAAAAATCATCGATGATGAAGTACAAGAGATGCTACAAAACGGCATCATCGAGCCCTCGGAGCTCCCGGGTCGTAATAGTCCGGAAGAAAAATGGAATCGTTTTTGCGAAATGGGATCGACTTGCGAAAAATGAACGAGATCACCGAATGCAATGCCTACCCACAGATCAATGCCACCTTGGACAAACTGAGAGGCACCAAGTACCTGACGACTGTCGATCTACAGCAGGGGTACTGGCAGATATCGCTAGCACCCAAAAGCCGCGCCATGACTGCTTTTACGGTACTTGGCCGAGGATTGATGCAGTTCAAGGTCATGCCATTCAGGCTCCACTTCGCTCCCGTTGCATTTCAAAGATTGCTGGACACCATTCTGGGACCCAAGCTCGAGCCACACGTTTTCATCTACTTTGACGATATTATCATCATCAGCGCTATGTTCGAGGAACACCTACAGTACTTGGCCAAAGTATTCCGCCGCCTCCGTAACGCCCGTCTACGCCACAACCCAGAAAAGTACCATTTCTTGCGCGAACTTAAGTACTTCGGACATATCATGAATCGTAAGGGCATCCGTACCGATCCTGAGAAAATTAAGGCCATATCGCAGTGGCTTCGGCCGGCTACGGTTCGTCAGATCCGCCAATTCGTGGGATTCGCGTCATGGTATCGCCGCTTCATCCCCGAATTTTCAGCCGCCGCCGCTCCTTTGACAAAATGAAAAAGAACGCTCGTTGGCAATGGGAAGATGAGAAGGAGCAGGCCTTCTAGACTCTTAAAAATTCTCTCGCGTCCTCCCCGATTTTAATTGCCGTTTCCAGACCGACGCTAGCACTATCGGGTTAGGCGCCGTTCTCACGCAGCATTTCGAGGAAGAGGAGAGGATTATTGCCTATGCAAACGGACGCTCAACGGAGCTGAAAAAAATTATAGCGCCATCGAGCAGTCGTATGGGGGATTATTTCCGAAACTACCTGGAAGGCTACGAGTTCTCGATGATCACAGATCACCAGGCTTTCTGTTGATTACAGAAACTCGAATCTCCGACTAGACGCTGGATGCTCGAGCTCCAGTAATATACCTTTGACGTCAAGTATCGCCACGGTAGACTTAACAGGGTGGCCAATGTTCTCTCGCGACTACTCGCGGTATCCGCGACTGCCCCTGGTATTATCAGCAGCTCCATCGGGTCCACGAAGGACCAGACGATTACCCCTACTACACCATACGGCGGGGAAAATTATACCGGCATATTCTCCATTCGACCGACTTCCGTGAAACGCCTGCTGACACGCAATGGAAAGAATGTGTACCGAAGGCCGAACAAGCGGTCGTCATGGACCGAATGCACTATCACCCCGTCGCGGGGCATCTGGGTATAGCAAAGAACATTGCGCGCGCAGCCGAGATATACTATTGGTCAAGAATGTTCGCTGATATCGCGAAATACGTGCACGAATGTACGAATTGTTTAACACACAAGGCCTCTCAGGAGCGTCCGGCTTGCTCCATGCGTTACCGATTAAAGCTCCAGCAAGTATCCGTTGATTTCGTAAGTCCCTTACCACGCTTCACCGACGGGCACCTAGTTGTTCGTAATGCAGGACCGATTTATCAAATGGGTGAAACTCAGTCCCCTCCGTCGCGCCACAATTCACGTGGTCATACGGCAATTGTGTAAGCAAATTATATACAGACACAATAATATATGAGATCAACGGATACTTGCTCCTATGGAGCTTTAATCGGTGTCCCGATACAGTAGTATCGGACAACGGACGGCAATTCGTGGTCAAAGCTATGACACAAACTCTCAATGCGTTCGGGATCCAGCCAAAGAAAACCCTCGCCTACGCACCACATTGTAACCCCGTCGAATGAACAAGACAATAAAAACTATGATCGCGCAGTTCGTAGGGAAGAACCACCGACACTGGGACCGGCTTATCTCCGCATTATAATTTACGTATAACACCGCGCAACATGGCGCACCATCGGATACACCCCGGCCTTTTAAACCATGACAGGGAACTACAAGGACCGCATCCCGAAGATCAATGCCGAAACAAAGGCGCCATAGCACATAAGGTCAATAGGCGCTGATTGGAGGAGGCCCACGAGGTGATACGAGCGAATCTCGCGCGCGCCTTCCAGAGGCAGGCAAAATATTACGGCGGCGAGCTTGAAAACCACGCATAGGAGAAACGGTGTGGAAGCACATACATACGCTGTCCAGCAAGAAGGACGCAGCCAATGCCAAATTGGCGTTGAAATACATAGTACCGCTTACAGAAAAAATTATTTTACCTGTTATTGTCAATTCGCGCGACCCACGGGGAAAATGGTACCGACACGTACACATCCAGGATCTCAAGCTCGCGCCGGGAGGGAAGGACCATCAACAAGCAACGAACAAGTCAATCGAAAATTCTGAACTACCGAATGAAAAGTCCCGGCAGGACCAACAACAAGCGGGTATAAATGGGTCTCGCAAGAAAGCATCCACCGCAAACAATCTCCGAAGCCATGGCTGAATTCAACGCATTGTTAGATCCCACGAAAGCAACAACCGAGGAAGAATTCGAGTCAACTTGGGACTTTGGGCTCCTTGGAAAACCGCGGCCGAATCACAATCCAGATCACGCCACTAAACCACTGCCAAGAAAATCCGAGAACCTGCCGAAAAGAAGGATCAAGGTTCCGCGAGTAGGAACCATCGTCCAACGCTCCTCCGCCGCCACCAGTCGCAAGATGTTATTAGAGATACCACGACCTCCGCCGTAAGAAAGCAACGAAGAAACCGTTTCCAAGCGCCAAAAAGAAAAGCTACGGGAGCTTTTTGGACACTTGTTGGATTTGAGCGACAATGAAACCTCCACTGAATTCAATGAAACCACAGACGCTCTACCAGCTCCATCAACAGCTGCCATGTCCAGCATGCTCTAAGCCAGAAGAACGAACGCCAACACTTTCGGACAACACACAGCATACGGACCCGTCGAGCCCCCCCCTCCCCCCCGTAAAGGTACTAGTAGGAGAGAACGACGATAAAGGTATCGTATTTCTCGGTGGTAATTTCCCGAAAATATCAAGCGTGCATTAAGCAAGAAAAATTTATGTTACGTTTGATCGCAGCGGTCAGTGTATTTATCAGCGCAAAATTTAATTGTGACCAGAGTTCGTCTCTTGTTATGTCGAGGGTGATATAAAGATTCGTCCGTTACCGTAAAAGCGTGTTACAAGAGCGATCGTAAACAGCACCGAACATTCGCCCGCACCGCGCGCACACCGCGCCACGCGCCCTGTCAAGCATCATGTGAAAGAATCGAAGGCCGTTACGCGCAGCCACTCCGAGGTCGGGCCGCGGGGTATAAAATGGTCCGACGGGAAGCCGAGGGAACTAAATCCGTCCCTGCTGCAGTACAGATATTCCCGGCTACAGCTCCTGGATTCTCTGCTCCGAGAGCACGAATATTCCCGGCTCTTTTCCGTTCACAAAGGCATGGATATTTCCGGCCTTCTCCGATCATGTTCCGAGAGCGGAGAGGGATATTCCCGGCTCTCTTTTCGTTCATAAGGCACGGATATTCCTGGTCTTCTCCGTTCTGAGAGTACGGATATTCCTGATTCTTTCTCCGTTCAGCAAGCACGGATATTCCCGGCCTTCTCCGTTCACAAAGACACGGATATTCCCGACTCTTTTCCATACACAAAGGCACGGATATTCTCGGCCTTCTCCGTTCCGAGAGCATGAATATTCCCGGTTTTTTTCCTGATTATAAGACACGAATATTCCCGGCTCTTCTCCATATATCAGGAACGAACATTTTTGACTTCGATCCTAACGCCGAAGCATCTACATCGTCATGAATTCAAAGTCCGCACAAACCGAAGCAGTCTCAAATACTAGTGCCAGCCAATTTCGGGCCGCCATAAGGCCCGCCGTCCGTCCTCCAGACTCCCGTATCGAATATCTCGAAAGCAAAACATTTTTGAGAAGTATGTTTTAAATAAAACTTGTAGGATTTAAAATGATTTATTCACTGATCACTTCTGTTTGACTTTGAGTTGCGTCGCCAAGGTCAAGTCAAGATCAAATCGATTTTTTTTAAGTAGAACACTCTATTTTTTATTTCAGAATCTAATAGCTGATGTCGAGAGCTTTCTAGAACGCTATAATAAAATTATTTTTCATTTCAAGTACTTTTTGAATTATGAGATTTGAATGTTAAAGTACCACTGGTATTAGCATTACCCAGGATGTATGGCACGGTTGAATTTACACCTCTTGTATGCGTGCGTGTGTGTGTGGTTTATTTGATAACTATTCAAATTAATCTTCTTCTACTTGACAATATCATAAATCCATAAAAAGTCCGGCTGTTTTTCAAGCAGCAAACATGATGGCTTAAATACATCATTACAAATGTCAGTTTCCGTAAACTGTATACGCGACGAAACCTTTGCGTATTGCGACACACTGTCAAGCAGCTGAGTGTAATTTTAGTAACATCCAGAATGGTATTGTCTGAAACAGAAAGAGGTGATGCAAACATTCGTGGAAAATCCTCACTCAAAAAGGCAGTACCCCTTATAGCACTGAAATTTTTCATAGATATCTCAGAAATATTTCAACTGAAAAGCGAAACATTTCATAAAAATTGCAAAATATGTCTGCAATATTTCTGAGACAGCTCTGTAATAGCAAAATGTCCGCGACTCTTGCATTTGAAATCTTATTAAAAAATTGCTAAAAAGTTACCGGGAAAAATCTGAGTAGGATAACAGAGAGAGTTCTAACTCAGGAGGAAATGGAAAGACGTTACAAGTAAAGAGGTCTTATCGGGCCTTAGGAATGTATGATTAATTTCGATGAGATAAATTTTGGGGAACAATTTGATTATCTACTTTGTCGATATTTTTGGGGACATAACGATAACTATTATTCTGTTTATAATTTTGGGAATAATGTTAAAATAATGATAACGGAGCTTTAAGAATATATGACTAACAGTGTCGCTTTATATTGAACATGTCGCAACATGCATCTGTTTGGGGGAAGGCCTTGAAAAGAGGGAGTTTAAAATGTGAAAGGACAAAACAAAAAAGAGCGCTAATAACATTACCGCATTAGTTGCTCTGTGAAAAGCAAAGCTCGAAAAAAAATATATCAGAAAAACATGAACTATTATGTTCCAATCCAACAGAACGAAGCGCGTGAGAAATCGTAAATATTTATAATTTTCAAATTCTTTTCCATATTTATTTGTATTTTTTTCTAAAACTCTCTATATTCTTTTTACAGAATATCTCATAATTCGGAACCACGTTATACTTCTCGTATACTGGGAAGGAGATTTGCTTTGACTACGACTACAAATATTTAGATATTGGAATCAACGTAAGACTTGTATCATATGTACGTATGTGGATATAATTTTTGGTGATAACAGAGGCAACCAGATACCGTTGTCACATGAAACGTGGACAACGATAATTGAAAAATGTACAGATATCAAGCAACTCCTGAGACCAATCTCCGCTTCGTCATTATGGATTCAAGATCTACTTGTAGAACTTGTAAAAATACGTAACGAGAGTGTCGTAAAATTTACATTAAATAACAAATGCATGCACGTGAAACCATCAATTGTGCTATTCTTGCTTGAACTTGAACACTGTGATGTGATGCCATCAAAATGTTACATGAAATATGTGAAATATGTGAAAAAAACTCGTTCATAGATTGCAAACTATTAGCTTATGGTTTGAATAATATACATGATGTATTACATGGCAAATAAATATGTAAAATTAAAAAAAAAGATATCATTTAAAAATTATTTTTTCCTGTCTTTCCTTCCAAGTTAAAAAAATTATGTTTTTTCTTGTTTCTCTGTGAAATTATATGATACGAAGGTATACTATTATAAAATAATTTATATGTAATGAAAGAAAGGGACAAGAAATAAAAACATATTTGTAGATAGCATATGTTTATTCATGATGATGGTAATGCCACCACACTGCAAATCCAAAATGTGTAATTTTTATACACTTATATGTGTAAAATTACACATTTATGTGTGTAATTTAGTTTTCCGTGTAAAAATGACATACTATACTGCATAAAAAATTAACTTACACTTTAAATGTGTAAGTTAACACGTTTTGTTGTGTATAATATGATATATAGTATCAAATATAAAAACATGTACCTCCAAAGAATTCAAATGTGTAAAAAGTACACACATAAAATAATTTTACACATTTTACACATTTAGATCTTTTTACATGAATTTTACGTGCAATTATAAAAAATGTATTAGGGAGAAAATTCTTAGCGTTTTTTGATAAAAAGTTTATAAACGGATTTTCTTCTTAAACTTATAGTATCTTATTTGTAATGTTGTTTGTAATTAAAGAACACCGAATCTTCTAAATAATAGTTATAGAAAATACGTGAATTTATAATATAATATAATATAAGTTTATTATTATATTTTGAAATTACATTTAAAAAAAAGCATTTTATCCATAAAATTCAATACGTTCATAATTTAATCAATGGTACATACTTTCTACTTTTTGTTAAAAAGGATGAAAGTAGATAAGGAAATATTAAATCTTTGACATTTTTCATGAAGTTTTGTACGTTGGGAATTTGTGTGACTTGATATGAATTTATTATAAAGTCAAAATATTGATACACAAAATGAGTCTCAATAAATTGGGGAGGATAATTAAAGCACAAAAAGACACCTTATCGCCGGGTTTTAATAAAAACATAGTTTACAAATTGTCTTGTAAAGATTGTGATATTACATATGTCGGATAAACGAAAAGAAAACTCAACACAAGAATATCAGAACATAGAAGAAACATTAATAAGAAAACTGGCAAGCATTCTGTAATAACGGAACATAGAATAAACAACAATCACGAATTTAATTGGGACAATCCAGAAATACTCGATAAAGAAAAATACTACTGCAGAAGATTGATATCGGAAATGATAAACATCAAATCATAAAAAAATACATTGAATATGCAATCCGACACCGAACTCTTACAACAGATATATGTCGAAATATTGAATTTGAGAATTGTGTAGCATTGTAATTTTATTGTTAAATTTTATGATTATTTTATAAACCGACCTTATTTTCACCGTTTTATGTTACCATTTCATGCTTTGTATGTCTATGTTAACAATCGAAATTACCGCGCCGCGCGTCCCGCGCACACTGTGCGTGCCGCGCCGCGCGTTCCGCCGTGCGTTGTGATATTCAGATGTGTTTTTGATATTATTAACGTAAACCCATCTGAGTATCGAACGTTGACAAAAACGTACTTTCACTGAGGATGGCTTAAAGGAAAACCGAACCATCTGTAAATATAGATAATAAATTACATTAATTGATTACGCTCTGTTAACTGCGGCATTGCTCTTATTAGCCCTTCTAAGATTAATTGATTATTGTCAAAATATTGAGTTTGCAATGAAAATAACTAACTTTCTTTGTCAAAAATAAATATTTCATTCACTTCTCTAAACACTGGTAAATTATCTTCATTCAAGCAAAATTATATTTTTGCAGTGATATTTGCTGTCATGTACTGTTACTTTTGGTGATCGCATTATTTGACAAGTCAGCTATTCAGATTCATTAATTATTTTGTGAAATATTTTTGCATAAGGCAAATTATACAGAAGGACAAATGTTCCAAGTGCTACATAATTCCCTTCATAAAGAAATTTTTTTGAATCAGGATATGAAGCTAACTTAAAACAAGCGTGACTGATGTTTACATGACATTGTAAGAGATATAGTTTACGCCTGAGAAAAACGTATCAGAGAGATTATTCGACACAAATTGCAGGAAGTTCGTAAAACGGACAATGTTTTTAATATGATGCTGCAACAAAAGATGATAATTTTACAAAGACCTGATCCAGATCGAGATAATAAGTTATGTGATTTGGAAGATGATGACAAAATTGTGATAAAAGTGAGGTTACAGTATTACTGATACCAGTGCGCGCAAATACTACAACTGAATTAATCGATTCTTTTTCTTCCGTTCATAAAGACAATGAATCTGTCATAAAAGTATTATACACAATGCCTATTGATGATGATAATAACAATTCGTCTAATTTAATAGATATTCAACAGTCAACCTGTTACTTGGTAAGTTACTTATAATAAATATTATATCTTATAAACATAAAAATTTGATAAGTTATTTTTTGCTTATAAATTCAAACTTGACAAAAAATGTTAACTAGAATATAAAAGAAAAGATAAAAAAGAAAAAGCAGATAAGTTTCCAAAAGAAAACTTGATTCAGCAAAGCTACAAGTAACAGGACCTGGTTCTATTCGTCATCCAATAATTTTAGCCTCTGTTACACCGATTTACAAAAAAAAATTGAATCGGATTATTAAAAGCTCAGAAGAACTTTATAGCATTTTGGGCTGCACATTTTTGTCATGTAACAAATCAGTGGCCGACAAAGTCGGATTATCAAAATTTTGTTCAAACATTGTTACAGCTAATCCTGCACTTGCAGATATTGGTGGTGGCTGTGTAATGTATATTTATTTTTTCTATCATTACTTTTGCAGTACTTTTGATTTTTATCATCATTTTTACAATATTTTTATATTTTAAAAATATTTCAAATTTTAAATGTATTTTAAATATATATATTCATCTTTTCTTTTCTGTAGACCGTAGTTAAAAATTAATTGTTTGGATTAAGAATCATCTAGAAAAACGACATCCCAAAAAAGAAAGAAAGATGAGGAAAGAAAAATTAAACTTGCATCGGTTCAAATTAATATTGCTGAAAATATTGATCGGTTAGAAAATAATTACATTTTTTATATTAATAAAATCTATTTGTAACAAAAAATAATATACAATATAATTTAAAAATTTTTTATAGAGTGATCAATTATGTTATCAATACAGATATACAAAATGTTTTAAAAGAACTGGAGAAAAAATTTGTTGATCACAAGAACATTTCTCACATGAAACATCTCCTCAAGATGACAATATCTCATCGAAGGCCATGGATTGATAAAGCGAAACGAATAGTTGACATTGTACGTAAGTATCCTCAATTAAACAATTATGAACTGGTTTGTATAGTACATATTTATTTATACAATTCTTAATTGTCAATCATCATTTATTTATATACTTTTTTCTATTATTGTGTACAGATACTTTCGGAATTTATAGAATTAAAAAAGATTATAGAAAAAGCATTGTTCGACGAAACTAAAAAAATAATTGAGAAATTGATAAAATATTACTCCGTAAAGAAATCAACTAATAATAATAAGACCTTTATTATGTAATATTTATGCACTGATTTTAGAAAAAAAAACAAAAACTTTCCTGCTTTATTTACTGTAAAAAAAGTTAGTATTGGTTTTGATCTTATTTGTGCTATGTATTCGTATTGAGAGTTAGAGACGCGAGCGCCGCAGAGAGAGTAGAAGAAGTACGGCTCGAGGCGCGTGGCACATTAATATTGTATCGGTATTGTATAGAAATTAAGCAAGAAATAAAGAATTATAATAGTCAGCCAGAAAGTATTCCTTATTTTATCTACTTGTCATAACAGACATATCAATTTGTTATATTTTTTTTATTTAAGATAATGACTTAATAAAATATTTAAATAAATTTGTTTCCAGATAATGGAAGATATAGAAAATTTCACCACAAATAAAGGTGATGCACCTCGTGTAGTTATATACATAGACGGTCAGGATATTATGATTGCATACTTGGTAGATGCTGAAATAAAAATACAAATTCCTCAACTTACAATGGAAAAATTCATCGCTGGATTATTTACCTCCTATTATGTATGGAATAGGACATTTCCGGCAGCTTATGTAAATTTTAAATTTTTAATTTTATAAGTTATGAGCTTTTAAAGTCTCCATTGCCAATCACTTCTATTACGAAAAAGTATATTCACTCTTGTGATAATACTTTATAAGATTTAGGCATTATAGATAATTCAAACTTCTTAACTATTAATTTTGCAATATTTTTGGTAACATAATTGATCACTTTATAAAAAATTTTTAAATTATATTGTATATTATTTCTTGTTACAAATAAATTTTATTAATATAAAAAATGTAATTATTTTTTAACCGATCAATATTTTCAATAATATTAATTTGATGCAAGTTTAATTTTTTTTTCCTCATCTTTCTTTCTCTTTTGGGATGTCCTTTTTCTAGATGATTCTTAATCCAAACACTTAATTAATTTTTGACTACGGTCTATAGAAAAGAAAAGATGAATATATATATTTAAAATACATTTAAAAAATTTGAAATATTTTTAAAATATAAAAATATTGCAAAATTCTTAACTATTAATACAAAAAACAATTTCAAAGGCTGCTGGGAATCCGCGCGGTAAACAATGCGCACAATAAGATCACAATAATTTTTTTCTTAAAAAATCATATCAACTTTAATACAATCTCGACTTCTATCGACTACATCGAGATTGTATTAAAGTTGATATGATTTTTTAAGAAAAAAATTATTGTGATCTTATTGTGCGCATTGTTTACCGCGCGGATTCCCAGCAGCCTTTGAAATTGTTTTTTGTTTTAATTATCGGGAATCATTTCCTTTGTTTTTAACTATTAATAAATTAGAATTGTGTGCGTGCATGCGTGCGTGCGTGCGTGCGTGCGCGTGCGAGTGCGAGTGCGTGTATGTGAACAATTATGATATACATATATAATTGTTACGTCCTGTGGACTCCACGATTCTTTTCTTTCAAGGAGATCTGGTCGTCGTCATGATTCTTGAACATACACGAGAGAATCGAATGGGATCCATTTGTCTACAATTTTCAAGCCCTTTTCGAGTGATGGATTCATTCGTTTCTTCTCAAGAACTCATAAAAGTCGCCTAAGAAAAATATAAATTGAGAGGTGCGTTGTTTGGGAAGTAATAAAAACTAAAGCTCAGAACCTGTGTCTAGAAAATCAAAACAAATGTCAAGATATTCTTTCTCTAGAAAAAGTAAACAGAGATATGAACGCTGTAATCAATAACAACAAGTGACTAAGGGTGTCACTTGATATAGAATGCATCGAGATAAGGTGTTGCAGGCGCCTAAAAATCATAAAACGAAAAGATAATGCTTTAAGACCAAAAACTGATCTTTTGTTTGTCGCTATCCGACACCGCACACGATCAACGACGATGAAATCTTCTTGCGTTCAATAACTCTAAGGAGCTATAAACATAAGAAAGACCTACACATGACACAAAGATAACAAATCCTAACTAATTCCTACTTATTAATCATCCCCCTTTCCTCAACGCTTTTCGAACTTTGACCAATCCTAAGGCAGAAAACAGACAGGGTAAACAATTTCCAACCTACTTTGCCAATAGGCAAAATAAAACCAAACCCTGGACTGTGAATGGAGCCGACTCCATAACAAACTTTCCAATCAAAGTCTGAGAAATTAAAAAGTGTATGCCTCAAAAAGGATCCTACCAACCAAAATCCTAACCGACCGACATGATACACTCCACAAGAATGAAAGGATTCTTATGTAAGCCGCGACATCGTGAGATTCGCTCTCGTTCTTTTTAAGTCCTTCCACGACTTACTCATCTGAGTTTGCTAGTATTTATTCTGTGACGGATTGCGTGTCCAAACGTGTACTTTCAACTTGGTTGTCCGGGCTCGTGAGTACAAATGGAAAGTGCCAACTCAATCGTTCCACGAGGCTTTCCAAAACAACTGATCACTCTGCGAATGATCAAAAGATCTTCGAGCCCGACCACCTCGAATTCCGCCTACAACTAACTGCTGTATTAACTAGTCAACAGCTCTTCAACTACTGTATCAACTAGTAAGTCATCCCATATGTATACATACATACATACATATATATATATATATATATATATATATATACATATTTGTTATTTAAATCGCGGATTCCTCCTTTTATATACGTATACCTCTCGGATTCCGCAACAGTCTCAATTCACGGATCTTTCTCTTTTTCGTTTTCTTGCTTTCTGTTTCAATTATTAACTATCATTAATTATCCTCTCCATCTTTCTTTTGAGTTCACTAGCTCTGCTGCTGAACTCGCTCCTTATTCTCATTTCCCCAAAGTTCATCAATAATATTCGATGAATTTGATTTAACATTAATCCGTAAAACAGATCACAATAGTAGACTTACAATCACAATCCATCCCTTTTCCTTTCTCTTCACTCTTTTCTAAAGAGAGCAGATATTTCTAGCAGATATTTCAATTCGCGCGCTTATCCGTAGTAAGCGACCGACCATTGCCGAATTCAACCCGCAGCTAACAGCAAAACGTTTCCAGGATTATCGAGGATGTAGGATCGCGCGTCGGTTCCTGGACGAGGCTTATGCCGAGTACTTCCGCGACCTAATGCCGCAAAATGATAGCAATCAAGCTAATAGTTCTGGCTAACATAAGCGTGCCATCTCCTCCTCCTCCTCCTCCTCCTCAATTATCTTCTCCTTCTTCAAATCAAGTTCTTTCACCTCCACGTTCCCCTACACTCCCTTTGGTAGAACCCGATTCCTCTCATTCCGCATTATCATCCGGGATATTCCCAGACTCTCCTCCTCCTTTTATTCGTTCCTTCTCTCCCCCCTCTTACTCTCCAATCTCCTCTCCCGAAGAGCTACCTCGTCCGACCTTCCCCGCGAATTCCACTTCAAGCATGGAGTTCATCGATAAAGTTTCCATCCATCCTCCTCAACCTAAACATTACTACTATTACGATCCTGACCAATCATTAGATAACTTGATCCTGCAATTCCCGCAGTGCACCACTCCCCCCGTCTCTTACTCCATCGGGCCCGATGATTTCGATTTGTCCGAAATCAGATCAACTATCTTGGGTTAAAATCCAGACACCATCATTCCCGTCTTTCTTCCCATTTCCCCCTTTCTGTATGATGTTCCTATCTGTTTCTTCTATAATCTTTTCCCTTCCTCGATGGCCACTATCCGAGAAATAGATTAACCACATCTTACTCCCTCTCCGTACTCCTTCTTCACTGTGACTCATATAAACTACATATACAATACACATATAAACTATACACATATAAACATATAAACTACACCGACACAATAAAAACTAAACTACACTTATATTCTATCAATTATATTCTTAGATATAAAATTAATATTTTTTTTGTGACATTGTACTTAATGTTTAATTTATAGAATTAAATGCTTTCGTTATTTTTGAATAGCTCTACTTAGTTTGGTTGCTCGGCGCCCGGCACCGCCTCCCCTTTTATCTCTTCAACGCACCGCCCACAGCTAATGCTTGATAAGCTGGGCCGGGCTATATCTCGAGCGGCCGGAGCGCTTCTCTCGGCGTGCTCTCATTAGTACAATTTCAAAAATTAATATCTCGATTATTATTGCGAATATCGCTAAATAGTATGGGACTTTTATGTTCATCTCGATCTCATTTACCTTCCTATGAGCAGTGGCAAGAGTCTCGCGGTTCACCCTGTATATACAGGGTGTTTGACAATTGTGGACAGTTTTCATGGACAGCTACAGCGGACTAAACTAAGACGGAAAGTCCTGTAGCATTTTTAAGTTTTCGCAATAGTCAACGAGATATTAATTTTTAAAGATTGCCCAATACGCGCGTCCGCCCAGCCTTCTACTGGCAAGTGTACGCCCGTTGCTAGCTCAACTCGCGGGGAGTAGGCAGTAGGCATAGCCAGCGCGCCGAGTGATTGGCAAGCGTCCCGCGCCGCGCATACTGTGAGTCCTGCCGTGCAGGTAGAGGACGTTAAACTGAGTAAAGAAGTCTACCATTTTGCAAATTTCGTAATAATTAACAAGATATTAATTTTTGAAGATTGCCGAAAAGAGGCATGTTCGGCCGGCCCATTGACAAATGCAAGCGCTTGGCGAGATACGCCCGCCCCGCGTCGCTAAGCGCGCGCGGAGTTGTTTACTACGGCAATGGCTATGCTCACTACGCCCGAGCGGCACGGTGTCGCTCACGTTTTTTCTTACTCGAAAAAAATTATTTTATGGAAAATATTATTAGGCTATCGTTTCCGTACCACCTTGCGGTAGATAGCATAGCGCATTTTTTTTAAGTGATATCCCCAGTAGGTCTAATCCACTCTCATTATTTAATGCAGGAATTGCTCGAAGTGCCGTCCCCGTTCTCGCAAACAAAAATCGGCTCTTCGAGCAATATTACGCGTCACGCGGTGCGCCATTTCCGGCGTGATAGTATTGAAGGCAGCGAGAATTGCTTCTCGAATCTCGTCTTCATTACCATCACGTCTGTGCTCGATTAGATTTTTGACGTGACCCCAAACGAAATAATCGAGCACGTTAAGATCTGGCGATCGCGCTGGCCAATGGATTGGGCCACCTCGACCCATCCATTTGTCCGGGTAACGCGCGTTTAAAATGTCGCGTGCTTGACGCGAAAAGTGCGCAGGAACCCCGTCGTGTTGGAAAATGAGCTCTTCGCGTTCACGAAGTGGAATGTCTTCGAGAAGCACAGGCAACTCATTTTCCAAGAAACGGGTATAAACATCTCCCATTAGGCGCGGCGGGAGGAAATATGGGCCGATCTGAAAATTGAAAGAGTGTGTTTTGAGAAAAACTGCGAGAAAAAGAAAGAGAGAGAGAGAGAATTGTCTAATTTATACTTATGATTCGATTCGCTTTTATTCCTGCCCATACATTAATCGACCAGCGATACTGAAATGCGCCTTGTCGAACGGCGTGCGGATTTTCATCTCCCCATAATAAAAAGTTATGGAATTTATGCTAGATTCTTTATGTTCTCTTTTCCTATGTTGTTACAGAATTACAATGTACGAAATATTTAACAACAATATACAAGTTGTCTGAAAACAAAATATAAAAAGCTAAGGAATAGGTAGAAAGGATTGAGATAAACGAAAAAGTCCTATACCATTTCGCGAAATTCACAAGAATAGCCGAGATATTAATTACTTTAATTGAACGAATAGATGCGCGCCGAGAGGAGCGCTGGGTCGCTCGAATATAACACGGCCCACTGCTATGAAATATTGGCTGCCGCCTGCCGGTGCGCGGGGGGAAAGGAAAGCGCGCCGCCGCTTGGCGTGCTCGCATCGCCGCTGCCACGTCTTGCCCCATCATGCCTATACTCGCGTCGCGATGGTCGGTGATTAAATATTATTATTTCATACTAAGAAAAATTGATTCAAACTAAAACATAATAAATTTAAACCGATGTAACCAATTGCCTTCTATCGCAAATCATCGCATCACCGTATTGAATCACAAAGAAATGACGTGCTATCGTTTTCTATTATGCGAGTATGCAACCGTAAGAATATGATAGAATACTTATGAGGACTTATCGTGTTCCATCGTTGAATCTGTTATAAATTACTGAACATCTGTCATAATTAATGGCATATTAAGTGATAGGCGAAACTGAAATTTTTCTATCGCAAAATTACGAAGGAAAATCCTTCGTTGCCGTTGTCAACCGTGCACCAACGATACATGATTGAATACATGTTGATATCTAGGTGTAAATACCATAGAAGATACATCGTAATCTAATACAAAGTTAAACCAAGAGTAGAGATAGATGTTTTCCTGTCGTATTAGTACAAATATCATTGTACATTATTATTAGTATAAATATTTCGCGCATCRTAATTCTGCAATAAGATACTTACGATAGAAGAACACAAAGAACTATCGCGATTTAACAATTAACTTACGTTTACTACTTCTAGAATTTACTAATCGTAGTTACGATAAAAATCAATGTAATTATTTTCCATCGTAAATGTGAGCAGCAAATTAACGTAAGTTTATTGTTAAATCGCGATAGTTCTTTGTGTTCTTCTATGGTAAGTATCTTATTGCAGAATTACGATGCGCGAAATATTTATACTAATAATAATGTACAACGGTATTTGTACTAATACGAGAGGAAAACATCTATCTCTACTCGTGGTTTAACTTTGCATTAGATTACGATGTACCTTCTATGGTATTTACACCTAGATATTAACATGTATTCAATCATGTATCGTTGGTGCACGGTTGATAACGGCAACGAAGGATTTTCCTTCGTAATTTTGCGATAGAAAAATTTCAGTTTCGCCTATCACTTAATATGCCATTAATTATGACAGATTTTCAGTAATTTATAACAGATTCAACGATGAAACACGATAAGTCCTCATAAGTATTCTATCATATTCCTACGGTTGTATACTCGCATAATAGAAAACGATAGCACGTCATTTCTTTGTGATTCAATACGGTGATGCGATGATTTGCGATAGAAGGCAATTGGTTACATCGGTTTAAATTTATTATGTTTTAGTTTGAATCAATTTTTCTTAGTATGAAATAATAATATTTAATCACCGACCATCGTGACGCGAGTATAGGTGCGGTGGGGCAAGATGTGGAAACGGCGCGCTGTCTTTTCCCCCCGCGCATCGGCAGGCGGCAGCCAATATTTCATAGCAGTGGGCCGTGTTATATTCGGGCAACTCAGCGCTCCTCTCGGCGCGCATCTATTCGTTCAATTAAAGTAATTAATATCTCGGCTATCCTTGTGAATTTCGCGAAATGGTATAGGACTTTTTCGTTTATCTCAATCCCTTCTATCTATTCCTTAGCATTTTTATATTTTGTTTTCAGACACCCTGTATATTATGCAAAAGAATTTGTTTTCTTCATATATTCTTTAGAGATAATGTAATTTCTGTATCACATGCGCGCGCGCGCGCACACGCACATGCACACGCACCACACACACACACAGGGAGAGAGAGAGAGAGAGAGAGAGAGAGAGAGAGAGAGAGAGAGAGAGAGAGAAAGGATATAAAAAACATTCATATATTGAACAATAAATATAATATTATGAAATAAATAATTCACTAAAAATTACCATGTTTTCAGAAATTAATAACAGTAAGTTACCTACTTCCAATACACATTTTAAATGTGTAATTTAATGTGTAAATATTTAAAAAATACATATTTAATTGTGTAAAATAACACGAATAAAATATGTAAAAGAATAACACGCGTATAAATGCGTAAAAGGTGACTACAAGATTTTACACATTTAAGTGTGTCAAAATTATACACTTCCAGTGCAATTGAATACTTTGAATACATTTTAGTAAAGCGCAATTCTTTTGACAACGTTTCTGACAACGTAAGAAATGCGTAACATTCTTGTGTAGACACTCTATGTCTTCGTAATGCGCCTCAATATTTTCAACATAGACTTCTTCGCTTCATCCAGGAGCAAATTCCACAGCCATTTTCGTTTCTCATGTTCCTTGATGTACACGACAATTTTATCATCAGTCGTCGTTCCACCCATCACCATCTTTGTAATCAAACCTCTAGCCATGCTGTATAGAACCATTCCATCCTTCCACTGTATTCCATGGTGATCTTCAATCAACCACATCGCCTGTCTCTCTGCTCTGGTGAGATTCGGGTTCGGAGCATTCAAAAATATAGTGAGAAAGTTCGAGAGCATCCATCTTTGAGAGCAGCAAATTCCTTCACGACAATAAAATTACACGAAATAAAAATTTTTTCTTGTCACTCTTTCGAATTATCTCGGCGATAGTGTCTTGCGTCCACATTTATTCTTGAGTGATACGGTCCACACGTGCTTGCTCAACATCGATGATGGTAAGTATGTAGTGATAGCCGCTGTTGAAACATGAATACAGACGCATCTTGACAATAACATCCGAAAAACTTGCAAACCGAGGGGGAAGAGTTTTACAACGCCGACGTGCAGAAATTTTTGAAAAAATATAACGTTAATCACTATTCTATGTACTCGGTAATGAAGGTATCAAGCGGTTTAATTGCACGCTGAAGAATGACATGTGGAAACAATTCACATTCAACGACAGTTACAAATGGTTCAATCTGTTGCCGCGCCTCGTGTCGAATTATAATAAAAGCAGCAAACGACTTGTTGACGTAATCCCCGCGGTAATTGAAAAACTTTTGACTACGGCGTATACCGCTATAAAAATTGCAGCCCCGGCGAAGTTCGAAATGGGTGACTCGGTACACGTGAACAAGTACAAGACGATCTTTGAAAAGGGCTACGCGCCAAATTGGGTCACCGGGGTGATTAAGGTGCGTGCGTGTGTGCGTGCGTGCGCGCGTGCGTGCGTGCGAGAGAGAGAGAGAGAGAGAGAGAGAGAAAGAAACATGAAAAACGTATCAAGAACACAAAGATTGATAAAATAGCAGACAATAAAAAAACATATTCAACGGCGAAATGAAGAATTAAAGATTTTATTATTTATTATGAAATCTACATGTACAGTAGAACCTYCAGAGAGTCCGRTTACGGGGCTCTGGCTGTGTTTTGTTTTTCCATGGAAACACAAAATAAACGCTTTTGTTTTCCAATCAAGTTTTGTCAAACGTGTCATTTTAAGTGCAATGAATTTGACTGCGGCWGAATATGCAGACATGCACCTTATTTACGGGGAATGTCTGTATAACGCAGAAGAGGCTTCACGGCTTTACGCAGAACGGTATCCGAATCGTCATCATCCGTATCCACCAGCATTTAGGCGATTGGATAATCGCATGCGAACAGAAAATTGCTTAAAACCTAAAGATGTTGGAGGAAGGTTTCGAGATATCAGAAATCCAGAAAACGAAGAAGATATTCTAGCTCGAGTGGAGGAAGATCCAACAACGAGCTGTCGAAAGATCGCAAGAGCGACCGGCATTTCAAAGTCGACAGTGAATCGTGTGYTTCGATTACACCATTTCCACYCATACCATTTTACTGCCGTTCAGAATCTCCACCSAGGAGACAGAGAATTGCGCATGCAATTCTGTCGAGAGTTTCTGGAATTGCATAACCAGGATGCAAACTTCTTGACCAATCTCCTATGGACAGACGAAAGCCTGTTCACAAGAGAAGGGACTTTTAATCAGCATAATTTTCATTATTATGCTGAGGAAAATYCTTTTGTGACAAGGCCAAGAAGTTATCAGCACCGCTGGAAAGTAAACGTATGGGGTGGGATTGTTGGTGATCATGTCATGATTCATCTATTACCGGACGTCCTCAATGTAAGTAGTTGTACGCATACATACACGCATATCCTGAGACTTGCATAATTAATCTTCACGTTTGGYTTTTTAAGGGTGAACAATACACGATGTTTCTTCAAGAGACGCTTCCGGAATTACTGGACGATATACCACTAGCGGCAAGACCTCGTTGGTTCCAACAAGACGGTGCTCCTCCTCACAACATTCGACGAGCCACAGCATATCTTAATGCACAGTTTGACAGACGTTGGTTCGGTGTTTATGGCCCAYGACGGTRGCCGCCACGGTATGTACAAGATAATATGTGTAATTTAATAATTATAATAATAATTAACATAATTTGAAAAAAAAAACAATAATAAATCTTTTTTTTTCAGATCACCTGATTTGACGCCAATGGATTTCTTTTTTTGGGGATATCTCAAAGAAAAAGTCTACGCGTCAGAGCCAGGTAATCAAATAGAATTAATCGCGAGA
>JANQDE010000744.1:27440-40193 GCA_037157785.1 Cephalotes varians
CAAAACGTAATTTTGACCCCGCAAATCGAAAGAGCACACCCAAAAATAGTAAGATAAGTAGGTTTGGTTATGATATTTTTCATTTTCCTATTTGGYAGYGAGGCTCAAARATGAGATAAAAATTCCATGATTTTGGGCGTTAATGGGTTAAATAATGATGCCAATTTATCGAGGCTGGTACTTAAAAATTTGTACGAATCGATGAATAATAATTTGACACAATTTCGAGAATCTGATTTTTCGGCGATATCTCTAACATATTTTGTGAATAAAATATATTTTTCTTTAGTTATTGGTAATACGTTAATTTTGCCTTTGAACGTGATAGCAATCCTTGATGATAAAATGCGAATTGTAGCCCGATAAATTGTAGGAAACTATAGGAATGTAAAAGGAATCTTTATGTTACAATTCGAATGTGCTGGACTACGGTAATGACTGGTCAGGTGAAAATGATCGCGTATCTGAGTATCGTCCGGCGCTAACGGTTTCTCGCAAATATGAAAGTATGTCGTGCTGTGGTATGCCTTTCACTGTTCCCTCGATAATGCATCCATGGGGACATTAATAGATAAAAGAGTTTATGCGATGCGCCAATTCTTCTAGTTGTTTGACAAACCATGAGATGCAGTCGGGATCGCGATGAGATCGATACTCGGATAACGCGTAATCGTACGAACACCGCACGTAGTATGCTAAATACCTGATGATGTTAGTATGTGTATGATGTGTATTCTGTATCCGATTCCGTCTTCCACAGTACACATTCCACATCAGCGTACACGACAAAGAGAAGTCGCTCCTTGTTGCTCTGGTTTTTAAAGTTGTGCCACTTGTCCTTTTCGCTTGGCAGTCAGATGGCGTAGTCGTTCAATGCTCTACAGTTTGCGTCGTGGACATTCAACTTGTCGGTTGAATCAAACTGGTGTAAACACCTACATGAATAAAGAAAAAAATTTTATTTCTCTTTTGCAATTGAGAAGGAAAGAAAAGTATTTATTATAATATAATATGTATATATATATATATATATCGATCGTAAATGTATTTTTTCATATTATGTTTGTGGATCTACAATGATTTTCTCGTTGGAAGACGGTTTGTCGTGAAGGAATTTGCTGCTCTCAAAGATGGATGCTCTCGAACTTTCTCACTATATTTTTGAATGCTCCGAACCCGAATCTCACCAGAGCGGGGAGCCAGGCGATGTGATTGATTGAAGATCACCATGGAATACAGTGGAAGGATGAAATGGTTCTATACAGCATGGCTAGAGGTTTGATTACAAAGATGGTGATGGGTGGAACGACGACTGATGATAAAATTGTTGTGTACATCAAGAAACATGAGAAACGAGAATGGCTGTGGGATTTGCTCCTGGATGAAGCGAAGAAGTCTATGTTGAAAATATTGAGGCGCATTACGAAGACATAGAGTGTCTAAACAAGAATGTTACGCATTTCTTACGTTGTCAAAAGAATTGCACTTTACTAAAATGTATTCGTAGTATTTAATTGGTGGCACTACTCTTATCATGAATAAACATATGCTCTCTACAAATGTGCTTTTATTTTTTGTTCCTTTTCCCCATTACATATAAATTATTTTATAATAGCATATTATACCTTCGTATCATATAATTTCAGAGAGAAACAAAAAAAAATATAATCTTTTTAACTTGGAGGGATAGACAGGAAAAAATAATTTTTAAATGATGTCTTTTTTTTAATTTCACATATTTATTTGCCATGTAATGCATTATATACAATATTATTCAAACCGTAAGCTCGCAATTTATGAGCGAGTCTTTTTCACATATTTCATGTAACATTTTGATAGCATCACATTTATTATTATTATTATCATTTCATTGTAAGATAGTTACAAATTGTTTATATTTTTTATTCACATGTATATCCTGCCACAACTTCAAATATACATTATCGATGCAGTGTTCAAATTCAAGTAGAATAGCACAGTCGATAATTTCACATGCATACATTTGTTATTAATGTAAATTTTACGACATTCTCGTTACGTATTTTTACAAGTTCTATAAGATCTTGAATCCATAATGACGAAGCGGAGGTTGTCCGCGGAAGCCGCTTGATATCCGTTGATATACGTTTTTCAATTATCATTGTTCACGTTTCACGTGACAATGGTATCTGATTGCCTCTATTATCACCAAGAATTATATCCACATACATACATATGATACAGGTCTTACATTGATTCCAATATCTAAATATTTGTAGGCCATCGTAGTCAAAGCAAATCTACTTCCCAGTATACGAGAAGTATAACGTGGTTCCGAATTATGAGATGTTCTGTAAAAAGAATATAGAGAGTTTTAGAAAAAAATGTAAATAAATATGGAAAAGAATTTGAAAATTATAAATATTTACGGTTTCTCACGCGCTTCGTTCTGTTGGATTGGAACATAATAATTCATGTTTTTCTGATATATTTTTTTTTTCGAGCTTTGCTTTTCACAGAGCAATTAATGCGGTAACGTTATTAGCGCTCTTTTTTTGTTTTATTTAAAGCTATTTTCAAAAACAATGGGAAATCGATATAATTATTGGACTGACAAAAATATTGACACCATTGATCAAAATTGACAAAACATTGATCAGTCAATGTTCAGTTAAATGTCAATGTCAGTGGTTGTTAAATGTGACATAGTAGATGGACACATAGTCCCTACTTTTTGAGTACACTAACAGAAGCTCGCTACAATAATTTAATCAATGAACTGTAAGTCCTTTTGGAAGATATTTCACTTGCCAATAGAATACGGATGTAATTCCAGCATAATGATGCTCCCGTTTATAACGACCGCTGAGTTCGAGAAACACTGAACAATATGTTTCCTGGTCGTTGGATAGGAAGTGGAAATAAAAACTTTGCATTTGTAACGTTGCAAAATACTACATTGCAGGAACATTTCAAATGTGATATTTCAGTCAAGATGATTGCAGAGATATTACAATTTTTAAAAAATATTTTTAAAAAATCTTAGACACATTACAAATGTGATGATACATAATTGAGACACTAAAACATCTCTGTAACATAACTGAAACTTTTTGTGCTATCAAGATACAGGTATTCCACATGTCCTCCTTCCATTTCCATACATCTTGCTTGGCATCTTTTTCTTACAGATTCGTAATCGCTGGTTGACGATAACTGATTGATTGCCGGTGAAATCTTCTGAAATATCTTACGAGATATATATGGAAATTGAAGGAGGATATTCAGAATTCGCGGTTTAACATTGAGGTAAACATCGCATGCGACACGTAGAAATCAGTAAATCAATCATGATGCTAACATACAAAAATGTTTAGATTTCAAAATGATTGCGTTTTTGATCTACTAAAAACTCGATTTACTAATGTTTTTTACTCAGTATGATATGTATCATCTACCAATAATCTATAAATATTGAATGATTTTTTTACATCCTATATATACATCAATGTAATTTCTTTATAATAATATATTAAACGTAAATATTTTAAAATTGATTTTTTCTTTTAAGTAAAATCATATTTTTTACGAAAAACGGAGAATGTTAATTAAGATTTTTCACGAAGCATACTTGAATACTAAAAAGATATTAAAAAAATATAAAATATATAAAAAATATAAAAAATATAAAATATAAAAATTTAATTTGTTAAGTTGAAGTTTAATTTTAATTTTTCCATTCTGATTTTATTACAGGTAATGCCAAAAAGAGCGGCTCTATTATTCGATCGATTACTGGTAGCTTTACAGAAAATCGTCGATAATCAGGAAAAAGATTTAATTGAAAGCAAAAGTATAAGCAAGTCATTAGTGCATCGTTTCCAAGCTGCCAACTCGGAAAGAGTCCCTGTAGCGGATGATCAAATGGTAGTGAATTCGGTATTAACTTTTAAGCAATTCTATTCGAAAAAATCTCAATATTTCAAGTCATATTGTAAGACAATCAAACATTTCGTTTGCAGTTATATTCTTATTTTAATATTACATATTTCTAGTAGCAAGTAGGAGAATATCATTAATACTTTTATTATTACTTACTGTAATACTTACTTCAGTATTAAAACAAAAAAATTATTTTTGCAATACAATAAAAAAATTCGATTATGCAGGACGCAATATATCCGTTCAAGAGCAAGAAAGCTAACAACCTCTGCAAGAAATTATTATATTAATGGCGTATTTTTGTACTCCAATAAAAAACTTTAATAAAAATATAATAAAATGAACTCAATATAATAAAATTATGTTACACGAAATGAAAAGAAAAAATAATATGAAAGATCAAGAAAATATGAACATGCTGAATCGGAATAAAGTGAACAATAGTAAAATAATGATCTAAAAATTATCATGTCCATGTCACCGTTTAAAATTTAATTATACTATAGCTACAGTTTAATTTAATATGAATGTATCTACATCCCTATTTCTCCTCATTTTCAGATGGATCTGCAACGACGCGGACAAGCTAAGAGTGAACTTTACTGGCGCTGTTATTTCAATGCCATCACGTGTTTCAAGAAAAAGTGATAATACCACATCGCTGTCAATTCTCCTCAAGACCCTGAAGACCAAAAGAGCGCGAGCAAAATTTCGTATCATTTCTTTAGCTGCAACAGCATGACAAGATTATAACAGTGTTTTCCTGGCTAGAATGTCTTGGCAAGAAAATAAGTAGCAGTGCTTTTCTAACTAGAAAGTCCTGGTAAAATATAAGAAGATTAAGAATGTACAGCATAAATTTGCACGATAGTACTTCGTACAGAACGCGAGAAGTTGATTCTCCTTCGATCTCTTCATCTCTTTATTTTATTTCTTTGTTTTATTTCTTCTCAGTGATTATGTCGTGTCCCAATATACACTGCCAGTACTCAAAAGCTATAATTTACGTAATGTGAACTATATATTTTCAGTACTAGCAATGTATATTGGAATATGGCCTATATGAATGCCTTTCGATCGCGAATTATACCTGTTGGCAAGAAATTATCTATACTTACTTTTCCTATTGCTTATAAAGTAAGTGATTGAAGACCATTAAATGATTCTGTTTAACATATGAACAAAATGAAATAGTTTGATATAAACCTAAATTATGTGAATTGTTTCAATTTCTGTTTTTGTGAGTTACTTCTAGATATACCTTTACCTTCTATCCTATTTTTCTTTTGTCTCTAATGCCAATCGATGAACATATTTGAAAAAATATACAATTTTCATAATATCATCTGATATTTATATAAATTCTGAAGATTTAAAGTAGAAACTCTTTCATCGTTATTTTTTTTTCTTTTTAAATTGTGTAATACTCCAACATAGAAAAATTGCAGAAATATTTCATTATAAAATTGTAATATTGCAAAAAATGTCCACCTTTAGAAATATTGTAATACAATATTACTGCAATATTATGATGGAATATAATGTTTTGATGTTACTGATAATTGTTTCAAATGCTTATATTTATTTTGGCACATATAACTTTCAGTTATATCATATTGCTCTGAATTAATTTTTACATAAAATCAAAAATTGTACTGTCAAATTACATCTGTCATTTACTTTTTTAAACCCAATTTTAAGGATTCGCTCCTTCAAAGATTCATTACATTAAACTGGTTAATAAAAGATTTTATAATGTTGCGCCTTTTATTTTATACTGTGTGGTTTTTTTATCTACAAGGACTTAATTCCTCTATGTCTATTTAATATCACATACTGCTGCTGTGGGCAGCATGTATGCTCGTGAAGCACGTAAAACATTATTTTTCATAATATTTTTAAAATGTTGCTGCAACATTGCTAAAGTAATATTGCAAAAAACTTTTGTAATAAATCTGTAACATTACATTGCAATATGTAGTAACGATGTTGCAAGCTTCTGTCCCACGTAGCATTGTAATATTGCCTGAATATTGCCACAGTATTGCCAATATAGAAATATTGGTAAAATATTGCGACATATTGCAGCAATATTGTAGCAGCATTGCAACAATATATAGATGTTCGCTTTTTGTAATATTTTATTTCTCTGTTATCACAATATTATTGAGCAACATGTTCGTCGTATTAATGTAGCCATTTAAACAGAATAAATAAAAACGTACTGAAACACCTGAATAATTAAAGGGTTAAATTTTCAAGAAAAATGTCTCAGAGCAAAAAAGCATAAACAATATGTTTGTAATAATTTGTATGGCATTATTTATAAAAAGACATGTATTCAAATAAAAGTTTTTTATTTTCTCAAAAATGTCTTCTAGCGTAAAATTATTTGAAAAACTTTAACAATTGCACTAGAAAAAGATCAAACTGGAATTATTATAATTGTCCCTCTGCGGATATACGGTGTATGAGTAAAAAAATATGAAATCAATTATAAAGTGCACATCTTTTAAATTCGATTATTAATATTATTAATATTATTAATATTATTAATATTATTAATATTATTAATATTATTAATATTATTAATATTATTAATATTATTAATATTATTAATAGATCTTTCTTTCAATCATTTTTTGTAATAGAGTTTGTAGTAGAGTAAAGTAACATTTGTTTCTATTGTTATAATTACTTAGGCATTTTTCATGAAAAAATTATACAAAATGACGATTAATAAAATTATGTTAATGAATAAAAAAATAAATAAATAATTATGCGCATGACTCTGTTAGTTCGTAGAATATATGCAATGCGTACGTGCGAAACATTCCTGCTATAACATATTCCTGCTATAACACATTGGTAATATTAAACGTCCACATTTAAAAACAATATAGTACGACAATATTGCAATGATATTGAGATAATATTGCTTGGCAATCTGCATAAGCATATGATAGCATTGTTTTGGCAATATTTAATGCTATGTGAGATGTTATATAGAACTAATGAAATTGAAAAGTAATGAAAATTCTTTATTTGTTACACTGAAAACAATGTAAAACAATATTTTTAGCAACATTAAATTTTGTAAGAGTTGAGATGCTGCAAATATTTATTTAGAAATATTGATGTATTAATTTTTTTTTATGTTTATATTTATGTTTATTTATGAATGCTATTATATTTCTTTTTTTTTTCTAGTTCTCTCTGTAGTGATTATCATTATAAAGTTATGAATCTATTTGATCAAATTTTATTTTTAATCTATTAAATTCTTATTTAATTCATTTAAGATTCACTATTAACATCTTGATAGATATATAGGATAAGGATCTATCAACCGTATTTAATTGCATATTTAATTGCACAGAGACATGACTCCTGTACGGAGTCATACATTATCTCAATATTATTATATATCTTATTATAATTTTTATTTAAGTAACACATTAAAGCTGTATTCGCTCACGTGCTATAAGCATTACTGTATCTTTTTTTAAAAAAATTAATAGTATGCTAAAAACACTCATATACAACAACAGAAAATTTATTTCAGGTAATAATTGTGACCTTAGTTTGAACTCTTTTGGAGATAACAAAAAAATTATAGTTTTTTCATACATCAACAAGTTATCGGAATTAATAGCCGCCACACTGGACAATTCACAATATATTACAGGATATAGAGTACTGAATAATCTTGGGAAGTTTATCAAGGCTCATAAGGACACTAATAACCATTTTAATAATAATAACGTGATCTATAAGATCTTTTGTAATGATTGTAGCGCTTCATATGTTGGTCAGACAAAAAGACAATTGAAAACTAGAACGAAAGAACATAGTAATAACAGTAAATCCATTTCTGCGAAGCCCTTAGTCATAACTGAACACATGATGGAATTTTCACATTCCTTTGACTGGAACAATGTCAAAATTTCTAATAAGGAAGCGAATTATTTTAAAAGATCTGTTTCCGAAATGCTACATATCAGGGAACAACTAAATGGCCTTAACGCGCAAAAGGACACGGAATTGCTCGATAATTCTTACCATTGTGTTCTTGATATGCTCTCCAAAATCTAGTCCCACGTTCACCGATTTATTTTACTTTGTTTAACGCTTTTAAATAGCGCAGTTATACATCATACGCAATACCTGTACCTTACTTCAACATACACTATACTGTTTATAATAATTATCTGTTTTTATTTTTAAATCACGTTCTTACTTTGATCATGTCAGTTTTGTACACGACGTTGACACTGTAACATCAAAATTTTTACTTTCTTTAACCGGCGACACATTCGATCTTAATTTTGTATTCAGTCAATAGTGTTACAATTAATTGTCTTGGCCACTGTTTGTAAGTACGCATATTATTCTATCAACTCACATACTATTTAATTGCCATAGATATGCATCACATACATTTTTGTTTCAATTACACATAGATTACCGTTGCTTGACAACATGTTACCGTTTTATTTTGGACTCTTTTAGTTACTTTGGACGCAACGCTTCTCATTTATCACTGATGAACCGTTTAATTACCTCATAATATGTAATAATTTTTTATCAACTAACTTCGTTTTATTATTTATTTGAACATGTTAGTAACGGTCACGACCGATCGACCTTGCGAGACTATCGATCTTGAATTTTATTACACGTTAGATTATATGTATGGCGAATTTTAACTTATTTACTTCTTTTTTATTACGTTTTGTACTGAAGAAGACCCTGTGTGATCAAAACGTCTACTTTATGATTCAAAATATATATATTAATTTTATTGATAACATCTGTTCGCTCGTTAGTTGGCCCTGTTATTCGTAATATTTTGTTACTCTATCTTCCTTTTGCACATAATGAGCGATAAAAATAAAAAGATAGATAAAGCTTACTCCCAGGACTGAAATTTTTGCATAGTTTATTTTTTTTCTCTAATATAAAAGGGAAAAGAAGAAAGATGAATTGTACAAGAAGTTCAATCCAGATATAAAAAAAGAATAAACTTTGTATTATCGACTACACATTTCACTTTTTTCATATACTTTTTTTTGCTTTTCTTATACAGAAAAATCCTTCTCCAAAATAAGAGAAAAAATGCAAATAAATGTGAGCAAATATAAAATAATATGAAAAATAAAAAAAAATTTGAATTGCAGTTTCCTGTTACCATCTTTATTTCATGATATAAATAGCTGCATTTAGCAGAAAAAACAGCTTAATAATAAGCAGCGCTTTGCACTGATTGGATTTACTTTTAGATCTAAATTGAGATAGAACTATTCCTCTAGATCTAAAAATATAATCCAATCAGTGCAAAGTGTTTACTAAGTTGCTTTTTCTACTGAACCAGAGAGAAGCCTGAGAGTGGACATGCCCGTGTTTTAAGTGGTCCCCATACATTAACGTTTCTATGTCTACAAAATGTGTACACTGCCCGTCAATGATTTGAACGTTGTGTAATGGTTTTAACTTATCGACTTGATCGATCCGCAGGATCGACAAAATCGAAAATGATAAAAGGCACACAACGAGAATATAGAATAATAAGAAAAATAATAAATAACTTATCTTTTGTTTTATCTTTCTTTTTTCTTTTTTAATTTAAAAATGCATGAATTATATCTTTGTCATGTTATAGTTTGTACCAATCTTTATATTTATTTCTATGAATATTTTAATACACCTCAGACATCACAAAATACTAAAAGACGACTAAAAGTTATCTTTTTTAAGTCATCTTTTTGACAAAGCGAAAATATATCTAAAAGATGACTGTTCTTGGATAAGCGATTTTATCTTTTTTATGTTATCTTTTTGATAAGACGAAAAGATATTTTTAGTCGACTTTTTGCTTTGCTAAAAAGACAATTATAAAAAGATGACAAAAAAATATTTTTTTTTAAGTTGTCTTTTCAACAAAAAGATGTCTGTAAAATATTTTTTAGTTTTATCGAAAAAACAACTTAAAAATATATCTTTTTGTCATTTTTGTATAATTGTTTTTTTAGCAAAGCAAAAAATCGACTAAAAGATATCTTTTCGTTTTACCAGAGATAACTTAAAAAAGATAAAGTCGCTTATCAGAGAACAGTATGCGGCACTAGATGGACGAGCCGTTACATTTCTCATAAATAATTAAAAATTATACAGAATAGAATAAAAGTCGCAACATTATGAGATGTTCTAATGATTTTTTTGGAGACGGAGTTCCCAAAATGGGGACACTCCGTGACAAAAATAAATGAGATGTATTTTGACATACGATTTCTTCATTAGTTTTGAAAATTAATTTCTGGATTTCTGGATTCTGAAAAAAGGGATCTGATATTCGTGGAAGTTATATATGCTAAAATATAATCTAACACAACATAATTAAGACGACGAAAAGATATCCAAAATTAGTCATCTTTTAATCATCACATAAGATGATTAATAATAAGACATCTGTTATCTATTAGTCATCTTTTTAATCGTCATATGGAGCTGTAAGATAATTAGCAGTGTCAGACATCTGTCATCATTAGTCGTCTTTTCGTCGACTATATTCTCTCACTAAAAGATATCTTTATAACAATTTAGACATCTTTTAGTCGTCTTTTAGACAACTTGGTGTGGATTGAAACGTTGTGTTTTGATTTATATATTTGTTCAAACAGGTCATAAATGACAATAGATAGAAAGAAACGTGTATAAGAAGGCAGGAAAAGTTAAAGAAACATTTATTAAAATTAAAAATAAGTTATTCTTATGCTTTTGAGATTTTCACGGATATTCTCTTTGAAAATGCTAGAGTTTTATTGGATATTGTTGCTTCTCACCCGGATGAAATAAAGATGTTCACAAAACTTTGGTATCAACAATGGATCAAGACACGAAGACAACTTCTTAGCACTTTTAAAGAGAATATCTGTGGAATCTCAAAAGCATAAAAAGAATCTGTTTTTAATAAGTGACTGTTTATTTAACTTTTTCGGTTTTCTTATATATGTTTCTTTCTGTCTGTTGTCACTTATACCTGTCTGAAAAATATATAATTAAAAATGACAAATATATAATTAAAAATACAACATATTACAAAATATGTATTTATACAGATAAATATAAACCGAAACAGCACTAAGTTTAAAAGATGACTAAAAGATGTCTAAATTGTTATAAATATGTTTTTTAGTAAGAAAATATAGTCGATAAAAAGACAACTAATGATGACAGATGTCTGACACTGCTAATTATCTTACAGCTCCATATGACGATTAAAAAATGACTCATTTTGGATATTTTTTCGTCGTCTTAATTGTCATGTAAGATTAGATTAAATTATAATTTGGTATATATATATATGTAGGATGATAATAGAAAAATGTATTTATTAGTACAATATATAAGTAATGTGGGCTTAGGCCAGAGATTCGCTAGGTGTGTACACGTTACTCTCTCAAGAATTGGCTCGCTCTTTTTACTGACGATCACCCCAACAACAACTGACTATCAGGCGCTCACTCCTCGCTCTCATCCCCCCCCCCCCCCCCCCCCCACACACACACACACACACACACACACACACACACACATTCGCTTTACTCTATGCTCTATACTCTATACTTTCTACTCTACACTCTCTCTCTCTGTATACTCCATTCTCTCTACTCTCCTCTTCCATACTCTCATTCTGCATACTCTATATTCTCTCTCTCCCTCTACTCTCTATTCTCTACTCTATACTCTCATTCTGCATACTCTATTCTCTCACTCTCTCCTCTCTCTCTCTCTCTCTCGCTTCCTACATTCTGCAAGGACATTCGCCTTCGAATGTCTATGACTCTTCATCTTCGGAATCATCGCTTGTAAACTCTACCCATGGCTTCATGTAATCAGCGGATGTGGACGTTTTTATTGGTCTCTCATGCTCACCTATTTTTTGTACGAAGTACCAATCATTACGCAATACTCTCGTTACAGTATATGGTCCAAGATATTTATTCGCTAACTTTAAGCCGGGGCCTAACTGTGTACGTTTTATCGCTACTAAATCATTCTCTCTATATTTCGTAGCTGGTTTTCGCTTTTTCTTAAAAGTTAATCGATTTTCACGCTGAATTTTCGCAATACACTCTCGCGCTTGTTCTCGTAAATCGTTTCGATCGTTTTGAAAATTGTTGACCCATTCCATTTCTAACAATTCTCGGATTTGAGAATCATCTCGCACACGCACATAAGTACCAAACATTAAATGAAATGGTGTAGTTCTAATGCTCCTGTGTGACGTGCAATTTAAATAAAGTTGAGATATATCAAGAAATTTGAACCACTCTTCTCGTTTGGGATCTGAGAGCTTAGTTAGCAATAGTATGAGTACTCTGTTCACTCGTTCTACTTGGCCATTCGCTCGTGGGACGCCAGTTGTAGTTAATACATGGTGTATCTTTTCCTTAGCACAACATTCTGCGAATTCTCTTGATGTAAAGGCCGCTCCGCGATCCGAGACTATTCTTCGCGGGTTTCCAAAAATAGTTGATTGTTTCTTAAGAGTAGGATAGCTATAAGAGTTCTAAGCCAGGAGCTCCGAGGGGWATGCGGGGCGAGGGGAGCTCTCCGGGGCGAGGGGTATGACGTCACGAGGGAAGGGGGTCTCCTGGGCATGACGTTACGATGGAGGGGAAGGGGGAAGGGACGCTAATCCTTCTTATCACAGCGGGACCTTAGGAATGCGAGACTAATTATCCCTTTGTATTGAAGAAGCCGCAACCGGAAAATGACTAGACATAAGCATAAAGGTATACAATGGTTTTCTAGACTTTTCTAGACTTT
>JANQDE010000745.1:22608-41266 GCA_037157785.1 Cephalotes varians
CTATTTCTGGAATTCCGTGTTCACAAATAATTTTTGTTACAAATTCTTTAGCTACCGTTGTTGCCTCTTGATTAGTTATCGGTATGGCTTTACTAAATTTTGTAAGGTTATCCTGGAAGGTCAGTAGGTACTTATTTCCAGATGTCGTAATACTAAGCGGTCCGACAATGTCTAATGCGCACTTTTCGAATGGTTTACTCGAAGTTTCTGTTATTACTAAGGGCATTTTAATTCTCCTGTTTAGCTTGTTCTTTTGACAATATTCGCATTTCGCTATATACTGTTCTATGTCTTTTTTTCTACCGGTCCAATTATGTATTAACCCTATGCGATTTAGCGTTCGCGCTACTCCTTGGTGTCCTCCGAGGGGAGCGTCGTGATATTCGCGCAATATCTGTCGTTTTTCCTCTTCACTATATTTGCGTTCCTTTTCYTCTTYGATGAAGTRTAACATCCTCGAGTCGTTGGTGATCGGATTTCTACTTAGGGCGTCGGCGTTCGTGTTACCTTTTCCGGCGCGGTGAATTATCTCGTAGTCGTACTCTTCTAACTTGAGTCGCCAYCTTATCAATCTCGATCCGGGATCGTTTACACTAAAGAGCCATATTAACGGCTTGTGATCCGTAACTATTAGAAATTTTGTTCCATAAACATAGGGTCGGAAGTGTTTAACCGCCCATACTATGGCTAATAACTCTTTTTCTGTTGTATTATAATTTTGCTCTGCCTTATTTAATACTGTGCTTGCGAAAGCGATAGGCTGGTCTTGGCCTACAGGCCCTTGCGATAGCACTGCTCCGCGTAATCTGAAGCGTCTGTCGCGATAGTAAATTGTCGCGTGAAATCGGGATAATGCAGTACCGGTGCGATGGTCAGTTTTTCCTTCAGAATATCGAATGCTTTTTGTTGTTCTGTAGTCCACTCAATTTTTGTATTTTTCTTTGTTAATATTGTTAACGGTTTAGCGATCTTAAAAAAATCTTTTGCAAATTTCCGATAGTATCCAGCCAATCCTGTGAAGGACTGGATATCCCTCACCCTTTTTGGAGTCGGAAAATCTTTTACTGCACTTAGTTTCGCTGGATCGGGCAATATTCCATTTTCGGATATTATGTGCCCTAAATACGTAACTTCCTTGCGTAGAAATTCGCATTTGTCTATTTGTAATTTTAAGTTATGGTCGCGTAATCRCTGTAATACTTCTATTAACCGTTTTATCATGTTCTTGGAGGCTCGCTCCATATATCACGATGTCATCTAAGTAGACGAGACATCGGATACCTTGTAAGCCGGCGAGCACGGAGTTCATCAACCGCTGGAAAGTTGCCGGCGCGTTCTTTAGGCCGAATGGCATTCGATTGAATTCGTAGTGCCCATACGGCGTGGAGAATGCTGTTTTACTTTTGTCTTCCTCTCTCATCGCTATCTGGTGATAACCAGATGCGAGATCTAAAGTCGAAAAATATTTCGCATTTCCCAACTAATCTAAAATGTCGGTGATGTTTGGTAACGGAAAGGAATCTCCGATAGTCAGGTCGTTCAATCTTCTGAAATCCACCACAATTCGTAGTTTCTGTTTTCCTGAAGCGTCGCTCTTATCACCAATATCGGCGCGTTCCACTGACTTGTGCTTGGACGAATAATTTTTTCGCTTAACATTTTCTCGATTTGTTGACTTACCTCCTTCTTGTGTTTCTCGGATAAGCGGTATGGGCGGACATTCACCGGCGCGCTATCAGTACGCGTATTTTTAATAATTTCATGCGATACGGTCGAGGTACAAGTCAACACGTCGTCTTCTAAGTAGAATATATCACAGAACTCTTCGCAAATTGGTTCTAGCGCTTTCTTTTCTTCTTCGTTTAAATGTTCCGTCCGTATCAGATTTTTTAATTGTTCCTTACGTGCTTGTGGAGGCTTCTTGTCTTCGCGTCGTATCATGTGCAGCACGGGCTTGTCCGTGTTATCAGGGACGATCTCGGATATCTCCTCTATGCTTACCAGTGACGTCGGTATTACTTCTTGCTCCTCTGTAGTATTAATCACGCTGATCGGGCACATGCCCTTCTCAGGTTTTAYCAAGCAATTTCCGATGAAGACTCCCGGTATGATTTCTTCTGAGTTTATCACTCCTACACACTGCGTATTGGTGATCGTTCGCACCACTGTTTCACTACGTGGTTTTAATACCACTGTCGTGTATGGTCGGAGTTCAAATATCTTGTTGTCTATGCGAAGTTGCTTCTTACCGAGGTCGCATTTAGCTTTTTGTTTTTGTAGGAAATCTATTCCTAGGATTCCTTCGTATTCTATCGGGAAGTCGTCTACGTAAAATGCATGTTTTATGGTGTGTCCATTTAATTGTTGCATAAACCTTTCCTAGAGTGTGTATCTTATGTCGATTATTCCAGTGAGTGCAATTTTATTCTCGTATATTAACGCGTCGTTCTTAAATGTTTTTAGTTTCATTAGTGAAATTGTTGAGCCTAAATCGTATAGCATATTGATATGCTCTCTCTTGGCTTCGCACACGGGTAATTTCACTATTAGTAGTTCTGGCTTTGCATGCGCGTATGGCTTATCGCTGATATGAATAACTCGATTCTCGACGGTCGGCCGCGGCTGTTTCTTTCTTGCGTCTTCTTCGCTATCACTGCTACCGCTTGCCGACTCGGAATCTTGTTTCTTTTGTCGTGATTTCCTTTGATCGCTTTCGCTTTCTTTACGCATATTCTTCTTTTGCTCCGAAGGTTTTACGTTAATTCCCGGTCGTCCATTCAGGTGCCAGCATTCGTCGCGGCTGTGCCTGGTTCTCTTGCAATGTTTGCAGTATTTGTTTATCGCGTTTACTCGCGAGGGTTTCTCGGGTTTCGGTAGTGCGTACTTGCTGCTTCGACAATCGCGTCCGTAATGCCCGGTTTTTCCGCATTTAAGGGGAGGTTCTCATCAAGCTCGACCAAAAAATCGATTTTTTTTTTGCTTAAAAAGTTAGTAAATTTCCCGTAGAATACGCTCCCGAAAACCATTTTCACGGAATTAATTTTTTTTTAAAGTTATAGTAAAAAAACCGGAGTTACCTTTTTACGCGAAAATGGAATTTACGCGGCAGCGCATGTTTTCCGTAATATTTTTGGATTTCCCACCTTTGGGACCCCATACCATGGGTGACCATGGTATTTATAACTACCTCGAGTGCCACCAGATGTCATTATATATGCTATATACTAATGGAAACTAGCGCCCAAACATTTGCACTGTGCTGCCAAGACTGTTGAAATTGCCGCGTACATCGGAGTATCACTTTTCAATGAAGGCCACATAACTATCTTGAAAATAATGGAATTGCTGGGAGTCGCCATTGGTCCACAAATTCACAACTTTGTCCAAATAGCCGACGATAAGCGAATTTCTTCGGCTGAGTTAAGTATGACTGTTGCCGCAAGAGCAGCTGCGTCTTCGAAAAAAGCCGAACAAGCCAGTCAAATGGGATTTTATGAGGTCGAAGAAGGATTATTGTATGGCCCTGGTATCGCCGATTAGCCGAGAGATACGTTATTTTGCCATTTAGTCAAAAAAGTCGCTACCAAAACTTTAAACGCGTTTTTCTCAAAAATATGCCCAAAAGATGCAATATCTCAAAAAGATGCACGTATTTTTTAAGACGGGCGGCATGGTATCTCAAAAACTACTGCATATATCGCTATTTTTTTTTTATTTTAAAGTTGATTAAATTTAGGGGATCCTGAACCTAATCGCAGATGACTATTGTTATTATTTTTTTTTAATAGCACTTTTAAGAGCCGAAAAATAGACAAAAAAAGAACTTTTTTTTAAAGTCCGCCATTTTTTAATTTTTTACTTTTCCTTAGTTGGATAGGTTCAAGATCCTGTAAACGTCATATATTTTATAAAAAAATTTCATTTTTTTATTTCAGATGATATTTGGAAGCGCTACAGTGCCGCCCTACTTCTTTTTTAGGTGACCGTCTTTACATGTAAATAAGCAATTAACTATTCGATATTTTGCTCTATAAAAATTTGTAAACATACTTAAATACATACTAAATAATTACAAAAAAACTTGAGTGCTTTATTTACTTCCTTCCATGAAAAAAAAAATCGAGAAAATCATGTAATTTTTGGGTCGCTAGATGAGAAACTCCCCTTAAAGCATTTCGAAGCTGAACCTAACCTTTTCTTTTTATTAAACACCTTGTAGACTTTTACACTCGCGTAGCTTATTTGATAGAACCGCACCTCACGGAACGTCAAACGGGAATCCGCGCGCCGTCCCGTCGCGTGCCTCTTTATAGTGCGTTTTGGCACCTTGTTATCAGGTCGGTTTTGCCGATCAGCACCGACCTGGTCAGCAAAGTCGCAGTCGCTTCTGGAGAAGAGGTGACTGCGACCTTCGAGCGGGTGTAATCTTATCGCGGTGGCTCGTGCCTTCGAGCGACCGCGATAAGCAAAAATTTGATCGCGTTTCCGGGCCGACTCATTCGTCATGAAAAATACTCATGACATGTTATTGCTCAGAAGAACCATGAGAAATTGTTCCTCCCCCATCTCGAAGGTGCGTTAAACTCGAAGCCGGAATCCAAGTGTCGAACTTGCTCGGGTAACGCCAGCTTACTAGTAGCTGCTTATTATTACTTTGTCCTCTACTCTTTATCACACGATCGACGATAAACTCTTCTTCTTGTAGATTCTTCTCAACACGAGCTAATTCTTGTTCGTAAAAAATACCGTCTATGACTTCGCCCGCTAAATCGCTCAATTCGTATACGAGAGGTTTTCGCCATTCGAGAACACGATGAATTCGAAATATTTCCTCGTTCCACTTCACCTCGTATCCTTTCTCAAAGGTACCTTTCGATCTATTAACGCGTATGAGATCGTCGACGTGGTATTCAGCTTTTCGACCGTGTTTCTTGTTCGCGTCGTTATTACACTATTGAATAATTTGTAGTCGTGGCTATTGACAAAGTTAACTTGATTAAAAATTTTGTATCATAAAAACTTTGTGGGATGCATTATGTATATTTATTGCATGTATTATTCTACCTTTCAGCTAGCATTTTATACTAATAAATATTATAATAAAAAAGATAAGAAAATAAATTATGTATATATATATATATTTAATCTATAATTTGATATTACTCAGCCCAAATAATATGTATATCATCTGTATAAAAGATTTGAAATCAATAAGTGACGTCAAGTTTTATTGAACCTCAATTTAAAAAAAGTTTAATTTATTATTTGTGTGATATTATTCACCCCAAATAATATGTATGTCATCTGTATAAAAGATTTGAAATCAATAAGTGACGTCAAGTTTTATCATTTGTAACTAAATTAAAAATATRAAATCCAAGTATAWAACCTTTTTAAAAAAAAGRTTAAAAAAAGCGCTAAGTGTACGCGCTCGTTGAATACGTATTTTTGTATCATTTTGTATAATAATTAGTGCTAAGTTATAATTTCTTAAAATTGCTTTACCCTGTTCAATTTAAGTAATATGTACTGAATTCAAATAATCTAATAATAAACCTTAATATAAGGCAAGCCTTAGGTTAGGTAGCCATGTTAGGTTGGCTACCATGGCGGACATAGGTGGCGTCCCGGTTGCCACTCGGACGCACAGCGCCAGGGATCACGTGATCCCCAGCGAGCGCCCAGCTTACGTTAGCATATAGGAGTTGCCGCCCGTTTTGTACCGCCGAGTATGGAGGCAAGTAGTGCCTTCCATGTAATAAACAATTACCTATCTAATTACCAGAAGCGCGAAGTATCATTTTAGCCCTTTTTTTTTTTATTATGCTGGGGAAATGCTGTTTACGCATCCCCTGCCCTGACCGAGGAGTCAGTTAATGGCGGGGGTATGTGGGATCGCCCTATTTAACCGGCCCTACCCACTAAAACCCCAGCGGGTGTCCTACGCGTGCATTACCGGGGCTGGCCCGAGATCTGAACATCTGTATTACTACCGGACCAGCCCCCGCAACCCATTTGGCCCTAACCTCGGCTGTTGCATGCTGTCGCGAATCTAACGAAACTAGACAGGGCGGCCGACCCCCGGCTATCCTCCTGGGTCTGGAGGACTGCATGGGGGGCCGGCCGCCTATGCGGGGCGGCGAGTACACCACGCTCGCCGCCCCGCGCCCACTCTGTAACGACTGTGGGCGGGAGAGTTCGCTCGAGCCCGAGTCCCCCGAGAGGGGAGGCCGGGTCCGGCCACGAATGTCCAAACCCAGCCTCCCCCCTCCTCTCTAGTCCCTCCTCGGCCCCCCCCACCCGAACTTGTGGGTGAGGAGGGGCTGTTGTTTTAAGTGGGCGGGTCAGGAGTCTCCCCTTTTGGGAGACTTCCGTCCCGCCCGAGGTGGGGGGCAGGGGCCCCAGGGCAGAGCATAAACGCTCCAAGCCCCGTGATCCCCGCCCCCCTACCTCTTCTTCTTCTTCCCCTTCCCGCCCCTCTCTGGCGCTGCACTCACGCGTGTCCTGGCACTTACGCTTTCTGGACTCCTCTCCCTCCGGCTCGACCTCCCGGAACCGGAGGGGGAGAGGTCCACGCCCCACAGTCGGCCTGTGGGACGCCCTTCTTTATGGGCATCCCCCGATCCGGCTGCAGGGCCCCTACCCGTCCCGCTGGATCCCTCTCCGGGATCCAGCGAGGAGGGGGCCTCAGCACCCGGAGGGGACAAGTCCCCCCAGGCGCCGAAGCCCCCTTATCCCCATTCATCCCTCCCCCCGGTCCCTCTCCGGGGCCGGGGAAGGAGATTCCGCCGGGCGCTTCCGGGGAAACCGCTCTCCGCGATCCGCCCCAGGAGGGACCGGCCGACACCTCGAGGGGTCCTCAGGCCTATGGTCGGTCTGGAGACCCCTCAGGGCACAGACCGGGCAGTGCGGCTCACACCGACAATGCCCGATCCGGTGCCCCTCCTCGTCGCACCTCAGGCAGCAGTTTCCCGGTTAACCCCGGAGGGACACCACCGCCTGAGGTGCCCCCGCGCCAGGCAGCGATGGCACTAGGGCCCCCCCTTTTCGAGGGAGACTCCCACTCGGGCCCATCCTAGAGTGAGCTGCCGCCGCTGCCTGCTCCGCCATCTTACTCGGGCAATCTGCCCACGTGGTACCCGCCCCGGACCCCGTCGTCCGAAGCGGGCCCACTCTCACTCCCTCGACACTTCCTCCCCCCGCCCTCGCAAGGGCCCCCGCTATTTCGGAGGCCCCCACGCCAAACGGAAGGCCCACCAATTTCAATCTTGTTCGACGGAGGGGGCAGCGTACAGTCGCCCCTTCCACCGAACTCACTACCTCCTTGATCTTATTGGCCAGCAATCTGGCCTTTTCCTCCTCCTTGTCGTTCATACGGATCTCCATTAAAATGCCACCCCTCCTGGCCTTTCTAATGCCGATGGGGGGGATCCCTAGTTCCTCTAGCTTTATTTTCTTCTGGCATTCATTGATGATTCTGCCGTAATCTTCCAAAGAGCCTCTTTGAAGTTCCAGGAGAACTCCGGCGCCTTGTTGTATTTTCCTCTTCAAAGCTCGTAGGGATTTATTTCCTCCTTTCCTCTTCTCCTCTTCATCTATCTTCTTAGAATCCGCATCCTTTTTCTGCCTTGATCCTTCTTCTTCTCCAAGGTGTGAAACACTCCCCTTCTTCTTCCTTGTTTCCTTTCTCCCAACTGTGCTCCAGCTGTCGGGTCCCGACACGGTTGGCCCTTCCGTACTTCTGGGTGCAGCTTCCCGTGCCTCTTCTAACCTCTTGATTCTTTTCTCCATTTCTTCTATTGTTTCGTCTCTACTTCTTCTTCTTCTCTCTGGACTATCACTAGTTTGTGTCCAGGTGTTTTTCTTTTCCTTCCTTGGTGATGGGCTCAAGTCAAGTTGAGTCCCAACCTCTTTCCTTTCCTTCTTCCTTTTAATTTCCATCTTGTGACTCTCCATTAGACATCTGTACTTGGACTACTCCATTTTCTTATACTTATTATGGAGTCTTTTCACTACTTCTTCCATCATGTGTGCGATGGTCATTCCTTCTAGCTCATCCTCCTGTCGTGAGCTCTCACCATCATATAACCTTCGAGTGTATTCCTCTATTAGTTTGTACGCATTGATTCCGGTACTTAACTTGTCGTCGTTTAGCATTTCTTCTATTCGCACTTGGATACAACCCCACTCCTTTTGAGTAGGTATTCTAAATCCTTTAAATGACGTTGCGAATATCTCTTTCATCCATTCCTTTTCTTCTACCGTTCTTTCCTCTTCTTCCGAGTCCCCTCCTCCATATAGGCGAAGAGGTGACACTCTTCCTTCCCACTGTTCTCTTCCTTCCATTCCGTTCCTTTTCATTCGCGCGATAGCCCATTCGGCCACGGGGCTCGCGGTCAACCCCGTGGCTAGCCCATCGCATGATTCTCCGTATTGGAACGACCCAGGGGGGGCTGGGACTATACCCCCTCTTTGCCGTGGCCGGGCCTCCGACCTCCCGGTTATATTTCTCTCGTAGTTGTCCATCTTCATATCTTCTAATTTGGTTTTTTCACGAGGTGTCCTTCCTCGGGTTTGATTTCGGGGTTTTCCTTCCCCTAGGCGGGTTGCCTCCCAAGGCTCATGAGCCCCGCCTGCCCGTTGGTTTTTACGTGTGTCCTTCACGGTCGGTCTCTTAGCTACCGGAACCACGCGCCACCGGTCGTCTCCGGTGTCCCCGAGGGGACCTGCGGATCCGACCGGCGGTCCAATGGCCCTGGCAGAGCCCCCCCACCACGGCAAGGTGGACCAACTTCGGGGGGGATCATTTTAGCCCTTGATACTCCCTTCCTACCCTGACATTAACCTCGGGAGTACCTTTACAGCTTCAGAAGTGGGATCACACGCGGTGTAATTTCAGTTTTAATTAATTAGAATTTTTTCGAGTGAAAGTGAGTGCTCGAGAAGTTTCTACAACGATCTCGAAAGGCGCCAAAGCGTTTCAATTTTTGCCGGTACGGCAAGCGACCAATAGTGGTGCGGGATTCAAGCTTTGACCTCGACGCGAGTAACCGTTGGCGTTCGTACTTCGCTTCTCGAATAATCTTTTTGTGCTTTTTTTTTTCTCGCGAAAAAGAATTTCGTGTAGCGCGTTATCAAGATTTCCGAGAACGAGTATTTCAAAACAAAGATATCAGACGTTCGCGAGTGACTTTTGCCCTTTTCTGGTGTGGCTCTCCGAATCTTTACGGTCTTTTAGCGAGTGGCATCCGCCTTGTTCTCGTAAGACATTTTTTCGGTTCAGTCTTTTCCGCGAGTGTGGCTACTGTTCGTCGTACACTACGTCCGTAATTAGTAGCTTTGTGGACACGGTATCAGCCTTGCCTTCATAGTGAAAAGTGCCTTTAGTCAAGATGTCATATAACGAGCTTCTTCAACTCATGTCGCTCCCTGAGCTTCAACAAGAAGTGCTTAAATTGGGCATGGAAAACCCTCCAACAACAAGTTCTAAATGCAGAGAACTTATATTGGCTCATCGCAGGAATCAGAATATACTGATAGATGTCGAATCTACACAAGACAATGAAGGATCTCAGCAATCACCTGGAACAACTTCCATAGATTTACCCTCAGCGGGCCAAAAACAAAAGCCTTCTACAGCTGTTTCACGTGAGTCATCTCATTCAACTTCTGAGATTGCTCAATTATGTGCGTTATTTTCAGAACAAATAGCTCAACAGAATAGAGCGATGACTCAACAACAGAGACAGATAGACCAACAACAGAAAACGATGGAACAGTTGTTAATTACATTGTCTCGAGATAGAGAGCGGACACACAGATATACTCCTTCACAATCACCAACACTGGAGAGTGCCCCCTCAGGGCACAGACCGGGCAGCACCACTGAGTTCTCAACCTCAAGAGCCTATGATACGTGAGAGGCCAACAGGAGAATCAGTTAAATTCTTGTCGCAGCAGATTCCTCAATTTTCTGCTACGGAAGATGAAGATGTTGAACTCTGGATAGAGAAAGTGGAAAATATGGCAACTGTCCACCATTTTTCAGAGGCTGTCATGTTATCGGCGGCAACAACAAAGCTAGCTAAAACAGCTCGTCGCTGGTTTGATCTGAGTCCAGCTAGTATAACTTTATCATGGCAAAATTTTAAAACTGCTATAGTTGAACGTTTCCAATGTGACATATCYTATTTGGAAATGATGCATAAAATTGAAGCAAAGAAATGGAACTACTCTAAAGAAAGTTTCCAGGACTATGCCATGGAAAAATTATTATTGAYTCAGAAGGTAAAACTCCCAGAACATGAGTCGGTACGTCTTTTAATAGACGGCATCCCTCATCTCTCAATTAAAGCAGCAGCTATGGCATTGCGAATCAAAGAAATTGATCTATTCTTAAGGGAGATGAAAAGTCTCACATCCACTTGTAGCAGTTCGCTCGTTCAAGAAATTCTTCAACTCTTCAAGAAACTCTTCAACTACAAGACTAGAGAAAGTCAATCCAGAACCCAAGAATAAAGACGTGGTGCATTCTTCTACATCAACACGTAGACCATCCAGCCCACAGACTTCTTCGAATCTCTTTTGTGCATACTGCAAAAGCAGGGACCACACCAAGGACTCCTGCCAAAAATTAAGGAAAAAGGAACAGGCTCGTGGAACAGCCCAAACTTCATCTCCTAACACAGTTGCAGCGGAAGCTTCCTCAGAGGAAGCTCTCCATCCACAGTTGCGTATGTTAAAACAATTATTGCGAGCGATTCTGTCATTAAGGTATCCGCGATTAATAATATTACGTGTAATGCATTAGCGTTGATTGATACAGGCAGTCCAGTATCGTTTCTCAGTCAGTCTGCTTTTGAAAAATACTTTGAATCCGGTTCGGTATTATTAAAGAAATCTGATCAAATCTTCCGTGGATTAGGTAATCATTATATACCAACTATTGGTTCATTCGTTTCTCAAATTTCATTAGAAGTTTTTCCTGATTCTACTATGAATGTAACTTTACACATTCTTAAAAGGAAAGAATTTTCAGCCGATTTTATTTTTGGACGTGATTTTCTGTCAGAACACGATATTTGGGTAAAGATTAAATCAGAAAAGGATAAAACTGCGGCTACTGTAAAGTTGTTTAAAGAAATAGCAACGGTAGAAGTGATTGACACTTCTGACGATTTTCAAAATTGTCTAACAAGTCTGGAAGTTGATTTTGATAGTACAGCTAAAGACAAATTGACTTCCACTCTTTCGGACATTGAGTCGTCTACAATTGAACCAATAAATGATAACTTTGACGTTCAAATTAGATTGAAAGATGATACGATATATGCGTATGCGCCCCGACGATTTGCGTGGTCGGAACGCGTTAAGTTGCGGGAGATAACAGACGATTTATTAGAACGCGGCATAATTAAGCCAAGTACGTCGCCGTATTGCGCACGGGTTGTTCCGGTGCGAAAGAAAGATGGTTCGATGCGTCTTTGCGTAGATCTCCGACCTTTGAACAAGCGTACGATAAAACAAAAGTGTCCTTTCCCTGCGATTGAAGATTGTATTTCGCGGCTCGGGGATCACTCAGTTTTTACGTTACTGGACTTAAAAGATGGCTTTCACAATATCAAGTTGCATCCGGATGTGACTAAGTATTTTGCCACACCGGATGGACAGTTCGAGTACACTCGACTTCCCTTTGGTTTTTGTGAATCTCCAGCCGAGTTCCAAAAACGTCTTGTTCATATTTTACAACCATTTATTCGTAACAATACAGCCATCGTTTATATAGATGACATTTTATTGCCATCTCACACAGTCTCCGATAATTTACAATCAATTCATTTAATATTGACCGAGCTTAAGAAACACAATCTTCAAGTTAATTATAATAAATGTCTCTTTTTGCGAAAACGGCTAGAATACTTAGGATATATGCTGTCGACGAACGGTATTACGCTGAGCGAGCGTCACATTGAGGCAGTATGTAATTTTCCTCGACCTCGAAAGGTGGTCGAATTACAGCGTTTTCTCGGATTAACAGGCTACTTCCGGAAATTTGTAAAAGGTTACGCGCTCATTGCTCGCCCTTTGCAAAATCTTTTACGTAAAGGTGTTCCATTTATTTTTGATCGCGATTGTGAAATAGCTTTTGAAGCCCTTAAACAGGCGTTAATCTCATATCCGGTTCTTCGAATTTATGATCCGACGTTACCGACGGAAATCCACACAGATGCGAGTGCAGTAGCTATTGCAGGCATTTTACTGCAGAAGCAGAAACCCGGTCAATGGGCACCAGTAGCTTTCTTTAGCCAAGCTACAAATAACGCAGAATCGAAATATCATAGCTTCGAGCTGGAAATGTTAGCCATTTTTCGCACCATAGAGCGTTTTCACATTTACCTTTACGATTTAAATTTTACAGTAGTCACCGATTGCTACGCGTTAGTTCACGCGATTAACAAAGCAAACATTAATCCACGTATTGCCCAGTGGATACTTAAACTTCAGAATTACACTTTTCACATCATTCATCGCGAAAGCGGCAAAATGGTCCATGTAGATGCATTGAGTCGTGTTGTCGCGTACACGGAAGTTCTTCCGTTAGAAAAAGAACTTCAATATCGTCAGCTTCAAGATTTACAAATTCAAAAAATAGCTCGAGAGCTTGAGCAGTCAGATCACGATAATTTTACACTTTGTGACGGTTTAGTCTATCGGAAAGGCTCAGATAAATCTCGTTTTTTAATCCCAGAAGCTATGATATTTCACATTATCAAAATTTACCATGATGATATGGCTCATTGTGGCGTTGAAAAGACAATACAAGGAATTGCTTCGAATTACTGGTTTCCGTCTATGCGCAAAAAAGTTCAGAATTATGTCGACAATTGTGCCACGTGTCTGGTTGCGAATGCGGCGATAAATGCACGAGAAGGTGAAATGCAGATCACGGATCTTCCATCCGTTCCATTTGAGGTCATGCATATTGATCACTTCGGACCCTTTAAAGAAGCCTCGGAAGGTTTCAAACATATACTGATAATTGTCGATGCATTCACTCGTTTTTCGTGGTTGTTCCCAGTCAAATCAATTACGTCAAAAGAGGTCATTAGACATTTGACAACTCTTTTTAATAACACGTCCAATCCAGTAACGCTGGTATCTGATCGTGGAACAGCGTTCACGTCTCAARAATTCCTCGATTTTAYGCGYAMTCGTAARATTAATCATCGCCTSRTAGCRGTAGCGGCACCGTGGGCGAACGGCTTGGTAGAACGAATCAATCGTTTMATAAAAAGATCGTTACGTAAATTAATTGATATCCCAGAGGCGTGGAGCACGTGCGTTCCCACAATTCAGTACGTAATTAACAATACGTTTCACTCTTCTTTGAAACCTACTCCAGCTAAACTTTTGTTTGGTACGGTAAAAAAGAACATTGTGATAGTACGTTAATTAACTTCCTCAACGATCTCGCTAAAGTTGAATTAAACTTCGAACAGGACCGTAATGTTGTTCGTGATATAGCTTTAGAGGCTACTAGACAGATCAAAGAATACAACAAGGAATATTATGACGAACGTCATAGGAAACCCTCGCAATATAAGCAAGGTGATTATGTGTTAATAAAAGACTCTGTGATTAAGTCTCACGAAGACAAAAAACTCAAACCTTTATATAAAGGGCCTTACCTTGTAGCCAAGGTACTCAACAAAAATCGTTATGTCATTCAAGACATCCCAGGTTTTAATATTACGGCCAAACCGTATAACTCTATTTTATCTACTGACCGTATGAAACCGTGGGTCAAACCCGTAACTTAGCGCTTAAGCTTTTCATTGTACCTTTTAGCTCATAAGTTTTGATGTTCGCGTTATATATTTTATATCAAATATATATTTTCTACGATTGTTGATGCGACTTTGCGCCGTCCAACGTTACGCTAGTCCTTAAGTTGAGCGTTTCTCATAATCAGTATTTTACGTTTATATTTATTGTCTGCGTTTGATACGATTCTTTTATGTTTTATATAATAGCATTTTTCACTGGGAGAACTGGTGCGCACTGAGTGCGCACTAGCCGCGGGCAACGTGTTTCACTGAGCGTTTTGGTGCGCACAAAAACAGTGCGCGCTGTTTCACTGGGAAGCTGAGTGCCGAATTTTTGCACTTTAGTGCATAAATTTGGCACGAGCTCCGAGAGACGGTGTCGATTGAGTGCAAGATGGCAGCGCACGATGATTTCAATATTCCATTAGTACTTCAACTGCTAGATGTACTTTCTTCGTCTTCATCTAGCAGTGATGAAGATGAAGTTTTTGCCAAAATACCACACAAAATTCCAAAAATAGAAAACTTTATTAATGTGGTACATAACCTTACGGATAAAGACGTAAGTCGTTTATTATTATTTATTATTATTATTTATTATTTATTATTTATTTTATTGTCGCTGCGCAGATAATATATTATTGTATTATTGTATTGATGTTGTAATATATGTTATGTAAACAATATATATATATATATATATATATATATATATAAGTGTGTATTGTATATAAATACTAAATAATTATAATACACAGAGAAAAATGGTTTTGCTTTAATTAAAGTCGACATTATAGGTTGCTACAAAAATAAATAATTCATACAATTGTAATATATGTAATTAATTTAATATCTAGATTCAATTAGTTATCTGTGGTAATAATATTCAAGTTCGATAATATTAATGTAGCATCAACAGGATATACTTCAATTAAACTGCTGTTAATTTAACATTTTTTTTCCGTATATATTATTATACAAAGAGAAAAAAATAAACGCTCGATTTGTAAAAAAATTTAAAATTAAATATAATAGTGTCTTTTCTGCTCGCAATTGATTTTAATGTTTTGTAAATTATTATTATTATTACAGTTCAAAAGTCATTTTCGCGTAGCAAGAACGACAGCTTATAAAATAATTGATATGTACGCAATTTCACAATTCTATCCGTCTGATAGAACTCACGGAGGTAGTAAACCTACTTCCGCTGAAGTGGACATGTTGTCATTTTTGTGGTAAGCATATTTCATATGTACACAGAGTATAACTATTACTCATTTAACTGCACATAGTAATTTATCATTCCATGTAGGTTTGCTGGGAATAAAGTTTGTCTTAGAGATGTCTCCCAAAGATTTGGAGTATGCCCTGCGACGACATTTAGGCAGAATAAGCGAATAATGAATTTTTTTATTGATATAGCTGCAAACATAATAAAATTTGGTGAAAAAGAGAACACTACAAACGAGTTCTTTAAAGTATGTTAATCTGAGTATTATATTTAAATTTCATGTTATATAATTTATTTATATTAATGTATGCATATCTGTATTTTTTCTGTTTTTTTGTTCGTACATTATGAAGATAAACATAACGTTTAGTTTTACAAAGTATATATAATTTTAAGATTGCAGGTTTTCCTAATGTGCTTGGCTGCATTGATGGTATGTCGATCAAAGTACGAACTCCATCACATAAAATGAAATCAATCTATATAAATAGACACGATATTCCATCAATAACACTACAAGGTATATGTGATGCCCGTAAAAGATTCGTCGATGTCTTTACTGGTATTCCAGGAAAGATCCACGATTCACGTRTTCTGAAGTTGTCGGATATTAATGAAGAGTTACCAGGAATGTGTGAACAAGGCAAATTTTTTATATTAGGAGATGCTGYATATTCCATAAGAGAGTGGTTAATAACTCCTTTTAGAGATTACGGAAATGTATCTGATAAGCAGCGAAAATTTAATAAACGGTTTTGTGCAACTCGAGTATTAATAGAGAATGCGTTCRGRCTTTTGAAAGGTCGTTTTCGACAACTAATCGAAGTAGATCTGCATACTGTAGATAAAATATCAAAATTTATTATATCATGTTGCGTCTTGCATAACTTATGCATCGACAACGACGATGGCTTTGATTTTGATATCGATATTGTCACAGAAGATAATGTAGATTATTMTAACAATGAAGATAGAGGGGAACGAGAAGCTATATTACAGAGATTTGGAAAAATAAAAAGAGACGAATTAATGAACGTACTTTACCCGTGAAATAAAAACCAATACAGTATATATAAAATTATCAAACGTTTATTTTGTGACAAATAAGTACATACAACTTTTCAATAAAAAATAATGTATGAAAACAAAGCGTATTCTTTTTATAACATGTACTTTTCAATATTTATATTATATATCTTATTTATTATATATCTTATATATTATATATCTTATATATTATATATCTTATTTATTTAATAAACATGTAATCTTTTACCAAACTTTTCATACTTTTCCCTAAAATCACAAAGTTTCATTGTTTGTAACTTAAAATTACAAACTAACTAATATTAATAATACGTTCGCTTTATACTAATTTGTACTTAAGACGTTTAAACATTACTACGTCAGTCTTTAGTAAAGAAAAGTATGCATTCAATGCACTAATATTAAAAAAARAAACAAAATTACACGTGGGCTTTATTAGCGACTTCATTTTCAGCAACAAAAAATTTATAAAAATCATCTGGTCTTATTTCTGGTCTAAAAAAAGTAAGAGAACAAAATTAAAATAAATATTTAAAAGTAAAACTTTAACATTATATATCATTTTAAACGTTTCAGTCAACATGTAGAAATACTCTTCATCTCATTGTTACTACCTTTGGTTCTTCCAATACTGTTTGTTTCTTGGTCTTTAGTTTTGACTACTCTTTTTCTTTGGCGAATAACTCACGTATTAGACGTAATTTTTCTTGGTGACGCCTTTCTTTTGCCGCTTCTTTCTTTTCCCAGTATTCCATTTTTTTATCGGTATTACTTTGTTTCGACTTTTTTGCGTTYGACGGTGAGCTATCAGTAGAATGCGTAGAGACACTATCATTGCTGATTTCTTCTGACATTTGTGTATCCAATTTAGGGTATTTAACTCTCCTCGCACTTCGCAACACTTYGGGCTCAATACTATCATCCGAACGAGCAATTTTACGAAATTCTTCTTCGAATGSTACTTCCTCTCTAGAACTGCCTGATTTAGAATTATTCTCAACTGCTTTTTTTTTTCTTTTGAGGACAGTTTTATATCTATTTTCAATTTGAAGAGGAGTTTTTGATAAGTTCAACATTGTCATCATGTCTTTTGAAATTTGCGCCCATATCAATTTTTTTGTTTTAAATTTCTTCAAAGGACCAATATCCGACATATATGTTTCGTATTTATCGAGAAGAAATATTGTTTCTGAATTGCTCCAGTAATCTGAAAATCRTTACATTATGTACTGATTAATACAATAGCTTAAATTATAGCAACGGTAAACCTATTAATAGATATTACAATAATGTAACAACTTTGTGAAGTAAAAGTTAACAAAAAATCTTTTATTCTATTTTTTATATTATTATATTTTATATTTCTTTTATTTGTTAATGATATTTTTATGTTATRTTTATTAAAAYATCATTCTTTGTTTTATATTAATTTTCTGATCAAAAAAACAAATATTTTATAAATTCTTATAGTATAATGTACTGACATATCGATATAAATAATTGTAAATGCTTTATTAAAACATATTTACCAGTACTCTTTTGATTTTGATCGTTTTCTTGTGATTCTGATTCATTCTGAGCGTACATCTGTAATTCGAACATGGGTTTTAGTGCATTTTCTTTATTGTACTCCAATAGCTGATCTTGGTCGCTGGGATTACTAATAGGGATGTTTGTGTGGAATATTAATTCTTCTCTGTAATACCAAATATACTAACATTCTTACACTGCCATATATCTTTAATTTTTTTTCTGTTGTGTATATACATTTGAACTTGATAGAACTGATTCTTTGAAGAAGGAATGAAAGACAGGATTGCATACAAGTAAAATATGTAAAAAACTAAAGAGTTCTTACTCTAAAGTAARCATATTTATTTTTTAAAAGTAAACTTGTACAATAAAATAAAAATTATTTTATACAGTAACCTTTGCTCTTAAGTACTTATTATGCTTTTTTAAGAACATTTTGATAGTTTGCAATTAACGCATCATAATTACAACGCATTACATAATTCTAAATTSTACTTACTTGTCTTCAATCACTCGAAATATTTCTCGAATTTCTTGGCAACCATTTAGGACTAATAATCCGTTTTTCATCAGAAGTTTTATATATTGCATACTGTAAGCATTATCATCTGAAARTAATTAAGAGAAATCAGTTAACGTTCTTTTATGTATATTTTTGAATATCAAATAAATTTGACAATTTCTTTTATTCTTTATTATTCGGCATTAAGAATTATGCATGTAACATAAGCCTTTTTTAAAAACACAAGTACGATAAACGTTACATACATACARAATGCAGTCGTTAAAATAAAATAATTATTATTTTATACTTTGTACTGTGCAAATAAATTCTTAAAAGGTTTACACTATGCATTGTATTTACTCAAGTTGTTCGAKTATTATTACAAGTATTAGTACAATATTCAAAACCTATATATATATATACATCTTTATTGTCTACAATCTACGGAAATAACCTAAAAATCCCAAGATTAGGCAAGTTTTATAATTTTACTTACTCATCAATTTATTGTACAAT
>JANQDE010000746.1:3056-36688 GCA_037157785.1 Cephalotes varians
GGCTAAAGATACCACCTTGGACGCTCTCTCTCGGATCACACTTATTCATAGGGTCGCGCTCGTTCCAGTATTATTGTATTTCAGTGCGCAGTACCAATAATTTTCACTGTTGCCAACTGCACTAGTTTTACTGGCAGTAACTAAATTTATTTCCGAACACACGGTATGTTTCAATGCTGCTGATTCCGTTCCCCCGCGCGTCCCGGTCACGAGCTATGAGTCGACGGGCGGTGCGCCCTAGCGTCGTTGGCGATGCTGGCCTGCGCGTAATATTAGTCTCTTGCACTTGGCGCACCGTTACGAGCCGAAGAAGTGAATCGTCGTCGTCGTCGTCGTCACGCGAAAACGAGTGCTCGTTCGGTCGTCAATCAGCGTTCTATCGAAGCGTCGTCGACCAATACACTGTGCAAGCGTAATACACGCGTATACGTAACACGGAATGAAATACCACTGATCCACGCAGCGAACCGTGACATGTTTTTTCGTGGCATATAGCATAATGATCGAATGAACAAGCAGAGCATTACACGGAGACTCCTGCCGACAACTGCGGCGATGCATCCGCGGATCATGAAAGGCCTGTAAAAACGGCATCGCAGAAACCGGGGGAACCCCGGATAAAGGGTGATCGACGCCACGCGAGAGGGGCGAGGACAACGCGGACGCAGGAAGCGCATGTTAGGTGGGGTAACGGCGAGAGGAGGTTTGGCCGGTACCACCGGGAGCGAAAAGTGAGCGTCGGCGATTACTCGCCGACGCGCACACTCGCTTGTCTATCCATCCGCTCGACCGGTTGTCGTCACGACCGCCATGTTATCCTGGAGCGGCGGTGTTACGTCGCTGGCGCCGTTGCTTTTCTGCCTCCTCGTGCTCGACGCGGCCAGCGTCGACGAGTCCGGTGAGTCGATTTGCGGCACACGTCTCCTTTGGGTAAAAAAAGAAAGAATGGCGGGAAGAGGTGAAAATGCAACGAGGTGCATTTCGGGACGCGTCTCCACGAGCATTCGTAGATGTTTTAGTCGCATACTTTGATGCTCCGTCTACATTGAGAATGAAAATACGCGGAGAAAAAATTGGGGAAACGTTCGGGATGAGAGACTCGCCGATTTCTTTGCAAAGAATGTCGCAAAAAATCAACAAACGATTGCGATTGATAGTCTTCTTAGATTGATTTTTTTTATGGGAAAAAATGGAAATGCTAAATGATAACATTTGGAATTGAATTTCGATGACAGATCGGGATCGAAGTCTCGTTGGAGTATTTTTTTTTTTTAAATATAGAATCATGTATAGCTCGAAGAGAGAGAGAGAGAGAAGAGACGGGAAAGAGCACGTGGAAAATCGCGCGCCGTGCGATCGATTGAACGTGCGGCTGGAACTCGTCAAAAAATAAGGAGATTTGGAAGTTTTACAAGAATTCTTTTGTACAAAATGATCCACAAGACATCTTTCTATATTCGGATTATCAGAATTAAGCGTTATAAAAATGTCATTTTGTATGTACATTATTCTTGTTATATTTTTGCTATTTTATTTTGTCTTTTTTTTGTTTTTTTCTTTAGTTTTTTTTTTTTATTTGAGATTTGAGGAAAAGGATTAGAATTCCGAGGAGGATTAAAATCGAATTTTGAGAAGGCGTGGTTCGAAATCCGGACTTTAGAGATTTGAAGGATTCGCATTGATTTTTAGATTTTTCATAGAAAATTCATGAAGCGAAACTCTGAATCTCTGTTCCGAATTCTCTCGTTTCTTGAAACGAAGAAAGCGTGACTTGTGCCATTGTTCCATCCAACAGAGATAACATGCCTGTGACTAAACGGATGGATCTTGTCTCACTTCGTCGAAAGCTACCTACCTAATTCCGGTGTTGATTCTAACTAACGCAAACGCCCATCTAGTCGGTATCTTGCGATCGCACGCATCGTTCGGACGCGAGTCGTCTGCGACTCATTTCCCGCGTGACATTGACAATTAGGCTGACCAAAATTATAATCATCCATTCGATATGTTCTTGTCAACATGCCAGGTGGTTGCCGAGAAAGACAAAAGAAGTCTTCGTTTAATACGTCAATTCTGTGAGAATTCACTTTGCGGTTCGCGGATGAAAATAACTTGGTGTAGATCTCGAATCGCGAGTCGGACAACAGCATTGAACTGGTTTAGGGAAATGTATGTATTTATACAAGCTGTGTGGTAATAGGTATCGACTATTTCGTGACGATATTCTTCGAGAGATCTTTTCTTAAAATACATTTCGAGCATTTATTATTCTCAACGAGTTACACTGGAGAATTAAATGCATATGGAAAATGAAAATTTAATCTTTAGATCAATCTTGTCAAGATCTTAGCAAGCTCTCGATCTCGATTTCGATACATTAATCGATAATTTTGAAACTTTGAAAGAGGAGATGAAAAGACACGCGCCGTTTGATTAAATTGTAGATAAGGAGGTTCGATTTATTTGTCGAATGCATATATTATCGCACTATATACATACGGTTGCGTTACCATCGATCGTGTATCAAATCTGAATCATGTACTCAAAACCGTACGTATCTGCGATTATGTGAATGCTGTGAGACAGACGCGTGTGTAACGCTAGTTGCAAGGATCATAGGTATACGCGTGCATGCGTGTGTGCAGGGACCGGTCGTTGATATTGGACGTGACACATGGAAATAATTTAATGACAGGCACAAGGAACGAATCCGCCACTTACGATGTTTTTCTCCGTTTTACAGCATTATACGAGAAATTCTAGGTTGAAACTGAGTCGAGAGAGAAAACGTATGTATGTTTAAACATTTCTTGGAAGAATATTGATTTATTTTGATTTCGCTTCCCTTGACACGTTTTGTAGCGCGACACTTCAAAAAGAAATAAAAAGTATGTCATTAATCTTATGCGAAAAAATATAGATAATGGATCGACTAGAAATAAGGTCTTCTTTGATGGAATAGAAACGACGAGGATCCGTCCATTGAAAGAAATGCGTTCACTCATCCATCTCTCTATCGTCGAAAATGAACGGTCGGCGAGCTATGCTAAATTTGATTTCATTGATCGCACGGGAATAGCGTATCAAAATTAAAGGGAACAGTTCTGTGTAATCGATAGCATAGCGCGAAATTATGCCAAATATAAATTCCGTATCATCCAGAGTTAAAATGTCGAGTTTCAAATTTATTGCATCTATGTGAATTGACACGAGAACAACGTGTTTCCTTGCGATATAGACAAGCCGGCGGTAGCAGCGACAGATCCCAAGTCCGAACGGACCGCGTCGTTAGACATTCGATCGTCACAAGATATCGAAGGTATAGAGGCGGGCAGCACACCGTCGCTATTATGCAAGCTCAACGTACCAGGTCAGGTCTGGTGGAGCACCGATGGCAGGAATCTCACTACTATCAAGGATTTTGAGTACGGCGGACGATTCGATATAAAAATGGCCAGCAGAAACGACACGGGCGACTACAAGTGCTCCGCGCTGACTACCGACGGCGAATTCCTCGAGAAAAACATTCGTATCAGAGTGATAGGTACGTAACGTAAACAAAGGTTAATTTAAATGTCTTATCTCTGTTATGCACGTGCGAGCGCGATTTACGACACGATTTCGGATTTCGCAGATAGTATTCTCGTGTATTGTTATAGTTAAGTTATAAAAGATTTGAAAATCAATTTAGAAGTCGAATTGTTTTTCGCGTTAGAATGTCGTTTTTCGTTGTTTTCAGAACCCGGCAAGATAACATCGAGCGGGGACGTAAGGGCGAGAGTGTCGAAAGCGGCCAACTTGACGTGTCACGTACACGGTTATCCATTGTCTCAATTTACTTGGTTAAAAGGGAATGATTCAGAGAGCAGCGAACACTTGAAGGATCTCACCGTCGTTACACGGATAAACGAGACCTATGCCGTCTTGATCCTGGAATTCGAGAGTCTGACGCGCAAAGACAATGGCACGTATGTGTGTCAGGCGAGTGACTACAACGGGATAGTAAGCGCTTTGACGCATTTGTTCGTCACCGATGTGCCGAAAGTTAGCATAGATTTCATGAAGGCGGTTGGAGCCGGCAGTATATTTCTAAATTGGACTGTCAATGATGGTAACGAACCGATCAAGAATTACTTCATCCAACATATGAAGAAAGGCACGGATCGACGCCAATACTACGCCGAGCAGATTGGTGGCGGTAATTCGAGTTACGTTCTCAAAGGATTTGAGAGCGGCACTGCGTACCAAATCGGCATCAGCGCTGCCAACGCGCTGGGCACGTCACACATGCAATTAGATCCACGATGGATCACCACGCTTGAGAAAGGTATTTCTGAAAAAAGACGTCGCAAATTTCTTCTATCGTTTTTTCTCAAAGCTTAAAATTCAACTTAAATGGATTTAACTTTAAGAGGTAAAAAAATTGTCAATTCTAATTTAATAATCTAATTAATAAATAATAATTTGTAGTTAAAAAAAACAATCGTAGAATAATTATAAAATTATTTATCATATATGAAACATTAAATAATTATCTTTATAATTCGGCATTTGATTTTCGCAGCAAAGAAAACATACAACTTCTGATATAACTGGCATATACTTTAAAACTTGATTTCATATTATTTTATTTAATACAGAAACATAAAAATTATAGATCCAGTATTTGTGCCAAAAGTATCCGTGAACGGCGTGACAGAGAATTCAATCACGATAGGCTGGACCGTGCCGCCACCGGATTTAAAGGAACACGTGCACTATTACAATTTGATAGCTACTCACGCCGATCAGAAGAGAGAAGCGATATATCCTGCCCAGCCATTCACCGTGTACGCATTTGTGGATCTTGATCCGGCGACCACGTACAAATTCAAGATAGCCGCCTGCAGCGAATATACGAAACAATGCGGCAATTGGAGTACCGAAGTAAATGGCACCACTTTGGATGGAGGTATGTCGATTGCGCGAGAAAAATGTATTTTACATTTGGTAGATATTCAAATGTATTTATTTATTGTTTTTCCAGTGGCCAGTCCTCCGAAGAATCTTATCGTTATTTGTCGCTACGACAATATAAGCAGCTTCAGTTTCATGTCCATCACGTGGAAACCCCCGGAGAAACCAAATGGCATTATACAGCGTTACAATATACGATTGAATGGTATGGCAAGATTCAAGAATGACATGGGACGTTTGGACATCCATAGTTTTGAACCGCCTAGCTGGAGCGTCTATAACAGGAACAGCACGCATTATAATAAGATACCTCCTAATACAAATTATACGGTATATAGCCTAATTATTCAAGTTTAAATTATCCTACTTATTATTTTTATTAGAATATTTTCTAATTATTTCTCATTTAACACATTCGCGACCAGCGGTTGTTAGGCGAAACGCTTAGCTGAACACCGCGTATAATTTCCAAGAGTCTAGCTGAATACCGCAAGAGTTTGTTATTTAAATGTGTGAAAAATATTGCTTCTTGATATGATGCTTATAGTCATTTGTTGTTTAAAATTTAAAAAAAGTTAAATATTACAAACACATGCTGAAAATATAGATAAAAAATTACTGGCAATATTAAAATTGATAGAGCTGGCATTTAACTAAAAAATTTAAAATGACGTAGGACTACATTACCGATCTCGAATGTGTTAATTAGAATAATTTCTATTTTCTCAGTTATTTCTTATTTAATTAGAATAATTTCTAACTTTGTGTGGAGATCGTAACGCAGAGTTGCGTTTGTTCTCGAAGATTTAAATCCGGCCAGAAACATCGGATTTTATTCTCTCGGAAGACAATGGCAAATCATCGAATAGTCTTGCTATGAGAAACTTCCCCTAATAGAGTATTCAGAACCAGCATTGAACTATAGATCCCATATATCTGCTATAAAAAGGCGCACAGACATATGCAGCTTATTATCTTCTAGCATAATTAGGCAGTGAGCTAATAACCTATTCTCGTAAAAATTAAAATATTACGAAACTCTTAAGGAAGTTAATCTTAAATAACTTTGATTTGAGCTATTGTTTCATTATTGATTAATCAAATTTTTAATTTGAGATTATTATACGATTCTAAGTGAATTTCCGTACTAAAAACAAACATTTGATCAAAGGTTCGGGTACACGGAGTGACAAGATCTCGCACTCCTGGTAAGGACGCCATAGGAAATTGTACGACGCCAGTCACGGTTCCGGATCGCGATAATATGAATATGCGCAGTTGGCGGAAGATTGAAAGCCAGGGTAGGCAGTTGTTCAAGCTCTATCTACCACGCATCTCCGAACGAAACGGCCCAATCTGCTGTTACCGTGTTTACCTGGTGAAACTACCACCGCACAAGATGGTCGGTGATCTGCCACCACCTGAGGAGATTGCAGTGTATTCTTATCAGTATGTGCACAACTCGCCTACCGGTGGTGCTTATATTGCTGAGACATTTGACAGCGATCAATTGTTGACCGAAATCTTTCTCGGCGATGGCGAGTCATCTAATGGTGGTGCTATGTGCGACAAGTGCGTCGGTCTGCGACCCAAACCGGCGCCACCGTTGTTACACTTTGTTCCAGAAATCCCATCAACTACCACTGTAACCTCAAGTAATACTAGTAGTATCATTACTAGCACGACGATAACTACATCGATACCGACAACTGTGAGTAGCAGTGGTAGCAGCACGATTACTAGCCCCTCTATTACATCAACGACGACCATTACTAACATCACAAAAGATACAATCACGGTCGTGCCTATAATTATTAATACCACGGAAAAAGCGGGGAGACGAAAGAGAGAAGACGCGCCTCTGCAAAAGGCATCCATAGACGGATCTGGAGAATTCAGTGTATTAGCACCTTATGATGGTTTTCTTGATGAAACATCGAACTATACTGGTTTTATCGAAGTTATTGGTACGTACGATTCGATGGATTTGCGGAATACCTCAAATTTAGTAGCGCATAATAGTTAATCTTTTGTAGTGTTTGATAATGAAAAGGATCAGCTTTTACCGGCTTATAGCAGTTATTTCAATCCCCTTTATGGCGGAGTGGATCCTCTCAGCGTGATGGCCGCGGAAGCGACTACTATCAGAGAAATGATAATACAGCTGTTTGTTGCTCTGATTTTAACTCTCACAATTCTATTTATCGCGCTCTGTGTATTATATAGATTTACGAAACGTGCTCAAGAGAGAGAGGAAGTTATAACGTTGCGCAATAGTTTTAGGTGAGAAAAATATTGTATTTTCTCTTAAATAGAAGATTTTTATATAAATATTTTATTACACACACGCACACACACAATGAATTATTATTTTTAATAATATAATAGATTAAAAAATTTTTTTTAATAAATGCTTTTTGTTTTAATAGTTTTAATAGTCATATTTTTAAAAGATTTTAATAAAAAACTAATTAATTTTAATAAAATAAATAAAAAAAGCTCTTACACAGAAACATAGTAGATATTAAGATATTAACATAGTTTAAATACATATGTAGATATTAAATACATACTAAGACATAAAAGACAAAGTATATAATATCTTTTTTCTATAATTATACACAATTTCTATTATTAATATTAATATCTTATTAAAAGTATTTGAAGAACGCACTTTTTTTCTGTAGACATCTCTGTAGGAGTTTGAGAGGCAGACATCAGCTTGTGGCAGCAAGTCCACCGGACATGCCGCCCATTCCTAAGGGCGAATTATTGCAGGCGTATTTGGAACGTCATCGAGATTCGGATTATGGTTTCCAGCATGAGTTTGAGCTGCTACCCGACCGATTTACGGACAGAACAACGCGCGCTTCTGAAGCGCAAGAGAACCTCTACAAGAATCGTTATCCGGACATTAAGTGTTATGATCAGACAAGGATACGTTTGGCGCAAATGGACGGTATCTGCGGTTCTGATTATATCAATGCCAATTTCGTGCTGGGCTACAAGGAACGCAAAAAGTTTATCTGTGCTCAGGGTCCGATGGAAAATACTGTGTGCGATTACTGGCGCATGATTTGGGAGCAACATCTCGAGCTAATTCTTATGCTAACGAATCTTGAAGAATATTCGAAGACCAAGTGCGCCAAGTACTGGCCAGACAAGCGCGAAACTAAAAACTTTGGTGATATCACGGTTGAGCACGTTAAAGAGCGTGCCTACTCGGATTACGTAGTGCGCGAGTTGAAGATGACGCGACTAGGCGAGCGCGACGCCCGCGCGATCGTGCAGTATCATTTCCTTGTGTGGAAGGACTTTGTCGCTCCCGAGCATCCGCATGCGATTTTACGCTTCATCAAGCGCGTCAATGAAGCGTACTCGCTTGAAAAGGGACCGATCCTAGTGCACTGCAGCGCCGGTGTAGGTCGCACCGGTACGCTCGTGGCATTGGATTCTCTGCTGCAACAATTAGCCGAAGAGGGCCAAGTGTCTATCTTCAATACTGTATGCGATCTGCGGCATCAGCGCAATTTCCTCGTGCAATCACTTAAGCAATACATCTTTATCTATCGCGCACTTATGGAGATGGCACAATATGGCGACACTGAGATCTCGGCATCGCAGCTCAAAACCACAGTCACTAAATTGAGACAGCGGGACAACGGGAAGGAAAAATGCAGAATGGAAGAGGAGTACGATGTAAGTTACAGGCTAGAATTGAATGTCGCGAATTATTTTTACTTGTTCTTTGTCATTTAATTTTATCTTTATTTGGTATCTGCAAATTAAGATATTTGCCAAAATTATTCTATAAATATCGTTTATATCGAAATTATTTACTGTATATCTCGTTTTTATATTTAAATCTCCTTTGAATTTTTTTCAATCGACGAGTTCTATTTGATAGATAGAAACAAATCTGCGAACGAATTTGCGAAAAATTGGTCATACATTTTGAAATCGATACAAAGTAGAATAGACTTATAAACAGGACTGGAAAAAATCACGATTTTTTTTTTTTAATCGGATTTTTTGAATAAATTTTCGTTCTTGAAACACAGTCTTAAGATGAACAAGATTAGTAATATCACGATATTAAATTGATAATCAATTTAATAATACTGATGCTAACAAGCATCTCAATCCCTTTTCTCCCCGAATATTATAAAGAATTTGTTGCGAAAAATAACACGTCAGCCAGAGAGCTTAAACAAATTCTTTACAATATTCGGGGGGAAAAGGGATTGAGATACTTGTTAGCATCATTATTATTAAATTGATTATCAATATAATTGTCAATAATATCCTGATATTACTATTCTTGTTCATCTTAAGACTGTTTCAAAACCGAAAATTTATTCGGCGCGCAGTTTGGTGAACTTGAGAAGTGTATATAAATTCATAAGAAACATTAGCACGAAGATCTAGCTTTGATCGGTTTAGCACATCCTTAATTATTCGATCGGTTTAGCGCATCCTTAATTATTTGATCGGTTTAGCGCATCCTCAATTATTTGATCGGTTTAGCGCATCCTCAATTATTTGATCGGTTTAGCGCATCNAATTATTTGATCGGTTTAGCGCATCCTCAATTATTTGATCGGTTTAGCGCATCCTCAATTATTTGATCGGTTTAGCGCATCTTTAATTATTTGTTTTCATATATCGATCTATTCTATTTGTTATTTAAAATAAAACTTATTTTTTAATGAATATATTTGAATACTTAAATTTGCATACATAATATAATTTTTTATTCACGAAGATGAACGCATTAAATATAAAAACTTAGCTTTCGTTTCCTAATGCATTTCTAAATTTCAAGAGACAAGAATCGAAAAAAGAAACAAAGAAGTCGAGGCACGTAGCAATTTCGGAGACATCAATATATAATTATATACAAAATATGTCCATACCTGTTCATATAACTTTCTTTCTTTTATAAAATTACTGCACAACACAGTCAGTATTGGGCATAATTAAATCATAATAAAAATTAACAATTTAAATTTTAATCAAATTCGTGATTTAAATCACTGATTTTAATCAATTGGTTTAAATCATTCCAGCCCTGCTTATAAACTTATATGATATTCAATGAACACGTTATGTTCTTTCTTAAAGTTTATTCTTAAATTTCTCCAACAATTCCATTCAGAGACAAACATTTCTACCTTATATTTATGTAATGATGCATAATTTTTATTTATAGAAAATCAGTTCTGTATTGGAAGATCGGAAATCCTTCTCTGTCGGTGGTGGAGATGAAAATAGATCAAAAAATAGAAGCGAACTCGTGATACCATATGATAGAAATCGCGTCATACTTACACCAGTTCCGGGAAAAGAACATTCAACGTACATAAATGCATCGTTCATCGAAGGCTATGATAATTCCGAATCATTTGTCATTACGCAAGATCCACTGGAGGCCACTATAACGGATTTCTGGCGAATGATTTCGGAACAATGCATTTCTACGATAGTCATGTTATCTGATGTAAGTATACATGTATAGTTTTATTTTTCATTTCATTTTTTGGTTGCATTTAATGAAGATATTGGTTTTATTTCAATTTGTTTAATTTATATAAAAAGGGATATAATTGTATGAATATTGCGTTAACGTAATATATACATGGTATGCAATTTCATACAACAAATTTTTAAGTTACAATATATTTGGCAATATATTTTTTATTAAAAACTTTCTTATACATTTTGCGTATATAAATGTATAAATTTCAATATAATTAAATTGACACAATAATCTTAAATAAACGGTATTAATTTTCTATTAGCACATGTATGTAACTTTTCCTAAGATTTATAATAAAAATAAAATTTTATATATTCGGGTGAAAAAGATGCCAGGGCCCCCGATTTTAATAAGAAATAAATATACACACTTTTACAAAGAAAAATAAATTAGACACTAGAATGAATATCATAATTGCGTATAAAATATATTTTCCAGTTGAATGAAGGCCCGCGAAAATGTCCACGCTACTGGCCTGATGACGAGACTGATTATGATCATATAAGAGTCCGTTACATTCATAGCGAGAGCTGTCCATATTACACGCGTCGCGAATTTTGCATTTTAAACACGAAGACTGACGAGAGTGGGGTTGTGAAACAGTATCAATATCACGGTTGGCCGACAGTAGAGGGCGAAGTACCTGAGGTGACGCGCGGTCTCATCGAGTTAGTAGATCAGACGCTGACGAATGACACTGAAACGAGCGGCTCGCTGGTCGTGCATTGCAGCTACGGATCAGATCGGAGTTCTATGTTCGTGGCGCTTAGCATATTGGTCCAGCAACTGCGCACTGAGAAACGCGTAGATATTTTCACAACGACGAAAAAATTGCGCTCTCAACGACACGGCATGATCAGCACCTTTGTAAGTATTTTTATAATTTTCTTCATATTGATCATGTTATAAAGGATTTTTGCGTGTGTGCGTGCGTGCGTATTGTATATTATATATGTGTATATAGAAGATACTATATATATATATAGTATTTTCTATAAATTTTGATACAAAAAATTGGAAATTCTATTTAAAGAACAGATAGTAGACAATGATGTTAATATATATAAGAATAGACAATAAAATGTTAATATATTGCAATGATTGAAATGTATAAAGTATTGTACAGGGTGATTTAAATTGAGATCCTTCATATCTTGAAAAGAAAATATTTTAGAAAAAATCAGATAAAAAATTCACATAAAAAATTATATTGTCTGAAGGAAGATAAATGGTAAAAATGGATGAAAAAAATCGATTTTTCAAAGTTACATAAGAATCATCGCTATTTTTTTAAGTGGAGTTGTATGATTTTTTTACACAATATGATTTCTCTAGTTATTCTGCATTAAAAGTATTAACCCTCTATGGGCCGAATTTTTTTCTTAAATATAAAAAAATTTATGCAATTTGCAAGGCTTACTTTGATATTTCAGGTTGATGCCAACCGTCATCAATATTATTATTGGTTATCTCAGAGACATTATATAATTAAGACGTATATGTCATCTTGTGAAAAAACTAAAATTATTTGGTAAAATATCGATGTATTAGCATGTGACCTGAAAGTTACACGGGCCCATAGGGGGTTAAGGTTATCGAAAAATCAATAATTTACAAGATTTTATGCTTTATTCTGACACATTTTGACCTAAATATAAAATATCCAAGCTTTTCATTCTTTGGTAACTCTTACTTTTAAGCTTGTATCAAATTATATATTAGGATTGAGATTGGGTTAGAATTTGACCAATCAAAGTAAAATTCACTAAAAGAACTTGATATTGATTTTCTTTCTTCTGATTTATTAAATTTCAATCTAATCTCAATCCTAATCTGCAATCTGATACGGACTTTAGATATAATAATAAGATGAATTAAGTGATGTAAAGAAAACACAATTGCTTCTCAAAAAAGATACGCAAATTACAGTCGCAAATTGTAATAATTTTTTTGAAAAGGAACTATGGGAGCTTTCCAGCAAGAGACACAGGCGACACAAAATCACACAGTGTTTAACACATTGCTTTCCTACAAGATGACACAAGTATACACAGCTCAAAGGCAGAATCAGACTCAGTGTGTCGAATTCAAAGCTACCAACTATTTGGAAAATGTAGGAAATTCCAGAGTATTTTAAAAATTAAGCCTTGGTTTTGTAGTCTTGTGAGTCTTCTGTTTGTGGAAAGTGTTAGAAAATATAAAATTATTAATGTCAAAAAGGTTTTATTGCAAACATTGTAAAAACGAAATCGTATCACTCGATGATATGATTTCAAATATATTCATAATTTGTACTTATCATTCAATTAACACACACTTTTTTATAATAAGTAATAACTAATTACTTCTGTATGTATTAATTATATGTATTAATTATATGTATTAATTATACTTGCTTACACTCTTATGACAGAACATAATTCACCTATAACTATGAAGGGCAAACTATAGGTTGCATTGAGACTCAAATAGTGCTCCAACAATCTTTACACAGCGATGCAGTGTTTGACACTGTGTCTATTTGTGTCTCTTTGCTGGAAAGCTCTCTATATTTTATTATGCACCAATTTCATCTTATTATTCTGTATATAAAATTATTAAAATACGATTACCAAAAAAATGAATAATTTACGACATTTTATATTTCGTGATGAAATTTCGTGCTAGAATAAAGTAATTCATAAACTATTAATTTTTTGATAATCTTAATATCTTGATACTTTAACACTTTTACAGAATAACTTGAAGAATCATATCTCTCTTTTTCTCTCTTTCTTTCCCTCCCTCCTTCTCTCTCTTTCTCTCAAATTCTTCATGATTGAAAATTATGGTCTTCACTTAAGCAAAAGTGTTGTAAAAACTAACTTTTTGGGAATTTTTTCTGAAGAAACACCTCATTTTGTTCTTGTCTGAATCTTGTCTGAAAAATCAAATATTTTTTTAATTTTTATATATTTATATTTATAAAATTACATTGTCGAATCTATAAAACAAATAAAAAGTAGAAAATAAAATGATAGCGGTTAGAAAACAAAAGTACGGTCTTTTTACGGAAATTTAAGAAATTTTATTTATACAAAGTAAAATTGTTTAATTTTTGGTTAAATCAATTTTGTTATCAATTATTAATATTTTATTAATTGTATTTTTCATTAATATTTTTTCATTAATTATATATTTTTTTATTTTTTCGTTAATTATATAATTTATCCATTATCCATTAATTAAAATTTGTAATTATGTAGTTGTAGGCACTGGAACAAATCGATTGGTTGAATAGGTTTTTTTTTTATCACCTCTATCAGTTTGAAAAAAATAGTTTTGAAAAAAAACACGTTTAAAGTTTTAAATACAAGAAAATTAATTTTATAATTTTTGAAAATTTAGCTGACGTTAATCTATTCCAGGTACACATAGTAGACCTTTAATTTTAAACAACTCGTTCTGCGCTTTTTTACTGTAGCAGTCTTCCTGACGAATTCGTCTTCTTTAGTTATCTTGAAATTGTCTTTTTCGCTGTTGGGCTGTTCGAGTATTTATGTCTCTGTTTCCTTACGGGTATATTTTGCTATTTAAAATGTCTGCACTGCCCGAAATTTGGAGCATGACTGGCCTTTAACAATACAAACGAATCAGCGCGATATAATCAAATATTCCTCCTGTGCGATGAAAATACTCTACAGTTGTACTCACATAACATACTTAGTAAACTATCTACAAACACTGATTTACACTGAAGTAAACAGTTGCAAATCTAAACAATATCAAGAAACGAGCTTAGAAGTTTGACACTCCCGCGTAAGTACATCGCCTAGCTACTCCATGATCTGTATCTCTGCAAATACTTCGAATTTCGTTCTAAAATTATATTTTTCACGTGTATTACTATTGATTAAATCCAAAAAACCGATGTTTTAATCTGTTTTTAATCTGAGATGAAACAAGTTGAAAATATTTAAAAGTCTGTCAAGTTGTGTATGATGAACAGCCATGGCTATGTCATCCACATTTGAAGTAGAAAGGAGAAACCTCAACTCCAAAAATCTCTAACGCCCTCCTCTGAAGATCTTGCAGAACCAGATACGCAATGATGGGAGACAGAGGGGAGCCCATACTAATGCACAATTTTTGTCTGTATAATTTATTATTGAATGTGAAAAAAAGTGAAGTTCATAATTAGTTGTAGTGCTATTAAAAATTCATTTTTAGGGATATTGCAACCTGAGGAGATGTGTGTCCATCTTATGAAAATATTTTCAATAGCGAGATCGATCGGAATATTTGTAAAAAGTGATATAGCATCCAACGAAACCGAAACAAAATCTTCACCAAGTGTGGATCCATTAAGTTTCTTAACTAGTTGGAAACTGTTATTAATGTGATTGAATGAATTAGGAATGTTATTGGAAATAATTTCATGTAAGTAAGAGGCAAGAAAGTAAAGAGGGCCATCATTAGAGAAAATGATCTTAAAAGGGTTACCCGGTTTGTGTGTTTTTGGCAATTCGTAGGCCCTCGGAAGGATCCCATCACTGCAATATACTCTTTTGTAAATGTCGGTTGTAATGTAATTGTTTTTAGTTCATCTTGTAAGCAAAGTGCGTGCCAAGTTTGTGAGTTTATTAATAGGATTTTTTTTATGTTACTATAAATATCTTGGTCTTGTAGCATCTCTTCCAATTTAGTAATATATTCATTTTTATCCAAGGCTACCGTGATGTTGCCTTTATCGGCCCTTGTAAAAATTGTGGATGGATGATTTTTAATAAAAAGTTTCGTTAATTTTGAAGAGACCAGATAATTTATTATTAATATTATTTTTCTGTGTGGAAATTGAGAATAAGTTAAGAATGATCGGTATGGAGTAGTTTCTAATATTTGATTGAATATCTATATTTAATTTTTTGATTGTTTTCAATATTTTTTATTAATTCCAAGGTGTTGTTCTTGATATCATAAGAAGGAAGTAAGAAATTCTGTCCGAATCGGAGAAGACATTGGATATCGTGTGGAATGTCAATTGTCGAAAGATTGATAAACTAGTTGTTTCTGATAGAAGTAAGAGAAGAATTGTCATCTATGGAAAATGGACGGATTATGTTAATTTCTAGAGTTTATTGGAGTGGTTTTGATAGAGAGGAGGAGTAAAGGAAAACGAGGAAAGTCCAATGTTGTATTGTCTATTGTTATCGGAAGAGAAAGGATTAGTCATAGGATATAAACAGAAATATTACACTGGTTTAATGTGTTGAATTAAGTTTCTTTTTTTGTGTTTAAAAATTAGCCATTTCATCGTTTTATCCAATGAATTTTCTTCTCATTGGCCAATTTTGGTAAAATTTGTCTTATCTCATAAAAAACGAATTACAAATATAAAGCGGAATATGACATGCAATTTGCCTTGCAAGATGGAAAACTTGTGTTCTAGAGTGATGTAAAGTTCTAAGTGCATCATTTAATTCTATCTAAGTATCTTAACAGCAACAAGATCTTTCAATCGTGTATATCTTTTAATCGAATTAAAAGTAAGATTAATATTATAACGATGGATTCGATACAAATGTTATGGAACAATATTGTGTTCTATACAAAATTTTAAGAATTTGTTCATAATAATCTTACGGTGTTTCGTCCAAAGTTTCATAAGTCTAAGAGGATATATATCAAAAGTCAAAAAAATAAAATTAAAAATGATTGAGTTATTAACGTATATTTCAGTCAGCTATACTAACAAGAAAACGAATTTAGCAATGGGCTCTTAATATTAAAAATAAAACAATGTAGGTATGGAAAGGCAAATAAGAGTAAAACAGCGCAGTTATTAGTGCAAGATCTCTTGTAACGATTATGACGCAACCTACGTAGGACAGACAAAAGGAAAACTACTAAATACTAGGATTTTAGAGTATTAAAACCAAATTAATAGGAAATCATCCAATACAGCAATCATCACTGAGCATAGATTGCGTCACAAACATGATTTCGATTGATTAAATATAAAGATTCTTGAAAGATTTGACTAGAAAAGAATTATGTTGGAAATGCTCAATATACAATTACAAAATAATGCACTTAATTATCAAATGGACACTGAATATTCACAAAACACATACACATCAATTTTAAATAGACTATAAACATATGAAAGTATAATTTTAAGCAATATTTTATTTTTATATTATTTCTGTACACTGTTTTTATTATTCTAACATTTTATTGTAATTTATTTTTGTATAATTTATTCATTTGGCATTGCGCTATTGTAACTGTAATATCTTAGATCGTTTAGTTCGTGTCATTTATCGCACAGCCGTTGACAAGTTAACACATTTTACTTTTTGATGTTTAATCTTAACTTATTTGACACTTTATCGTTTTGCGGTAGCTCTTTGTTCATGTCTTTTCATTTGATTGATCCATCAAACGTTTGAGTAAGTTTTGCTCAATTTTTATTGTTTAGAACTATTTAATTAATGTAATCATTTTTTCACATTTGAAGATATTTCATGACAATCCGGTGTTTGTTTAGAGCATTCTAAATAGGATAGATAATTACTTTGACTTATTTGTACAAATTAATTCGCTGAAGATGGCTTGAATGAAGCCGAAACGTTCGAAATTTCAACTTATGTAATTGGAAGAATATATTCATATTAAGATTTTTGCGCACCAATAATCGCGCCATTTTGCTCTTATTTGCCTTTCCATTGTTTTATTTTTAATATTAGAGCCCATTGTTAAATTGTTTTTCTTGTTATTTATAATTAAGATAATGTAGAGAAAATTAATCATGGAGGAAAGGAGGAGACAGAGATAAGGATTATACATGTAGAGATAGGGAATATATGAAAAAAATATAATGAAAAAGACAGAATTCTGGTGCAACAAAGAGTGTCAACGGTAGCATGAGCAAGATAGTTAAGGCAGGATTGTAATGTAAAAAATCAATTTTAGAGGAAAGAATAAATATTAGAAAACTATACATTTAAAGGTAAGGAATGTGGAGAAGAAAGGCGGTGAAAATAGGATCCTGGCGTGTTTTTTATTAATTATATAGTTTATCCATTAATTAAAATTTATAATTATGTAGTTGTATGCACCGGGACAAATCGATTGATTGAATAGTTTTTTCAATCACCTCTATCAGTTTGAACAAAATAGTTGGTGTGTGGTTGAGATGATTGAGGTTAAGTTGGCGAAAGATGTGAGAAGCATAGGCAATGTGTATAAAGGAATCAAGAATAATAAGTAGAGGGAAGAACTACAGAGGGAAAGAAGAGAGAGTAGCAGAATTGCAGAATAGATAATAGGATAAACGCAGATCACTTGTAATTGTTTATGAGAATGGAAAAAAGAAGAAAAAAGAGGAAACGAGTAAGGAAAGAATTAAAGATAAACTACCAGCTAGAAAGGAGAAAAAGAAGACAAAATGGAAGAATGAAGACAAAGGAATAAACAAAACATGTATGGTGGGACAGAAGTCCGAAAGAAGAGGAAGAAGTACACACACACACACACACACACACACACACACACACACACCCCTACCTACCTTTATTCTTCAATTATTGCCAAGAAGAGATTTGATTACAATATTCTCATTCATCCATATCATACATTCTTTTCCCACATATTTTCTCTATCTTCCATTTTTCTATCGGTTCCTTCTCTTAAACTACTTCACATTTAATCTATTATGCATTTCACATATATTTCATATAATTACATTTTTAGATCTTACATTTTACATTTGTCTTAACAATACATTTACCTTATTTTGTACATTTAGTGCATTCCACTTTATTATTTCAGCCTTATTATCTGTCTCAAATCTGACTTATTTTTTACTTATCCTACAATCATGCTTTGCAGATTCTCTTTTTTTAATCTTATTCTTATTTTCTTTTTTTTCCATAATTTCTTCAAAACCTTTCATTTCTTTTCATCTAACTTGTCACTCCATAATCTTTCTTTCTTACAATTCTTTCTTACAATTATCTAGTTTCCTAAATCATTCTCTTACCTCTACACAATCATCAACATAGCTCTATTTTATCTTAGTCTAGGCATAAAACACGCATACTTTACATTTTTCTTCTATCCAATATTTATTATCTTCTTCCATATCCACTTTCCACTTCTTGTTTTTATTAGCACCCTTATTCTATCTCCTATTCTAACTCCATCTAAATTTTCACAAATAACTAAGTCTATCTATTTTCTTCTGTTTCTTTATTGTTGTATCTTGCATCTCTTATTCTACTTTCCTTCATTTGCTTTCGAGTATCCTTCTCCCTTTCTATTATTTTTCTATATTTATTCCTCATGCCTTGTATTTTAACCTACCCTCAACACTCTTATTGTAATCTTTTTTTCCTGCTGTATAACTCTTTCTTTATCATGCTTTCCTCTTTTGTATAATACTTCATTAAATTATGTTTCCTTTTTTTAATCTTTTATCGAATCTCATTTCTCTAATTCCCCATCTAATTTTTAATTTTTCCAATCTTTTCCCTTAAAATTAAATGCCTTGTACAAAAATTAAGTCTAAATATCCATCTGACATAATCCAACATAATCTTTTCTAACTCCTTTTTTCCTCCTATCTCCAGATTTCCACTTTATCATTATACTTTGTACTAAATAGCTATATAACGTTTTCTTCTAAAATCATCTTTATTAAATATTCTTTTTCCTTTATATCTCCATACTTTATTTGCAGCAACTCGTCTTTTCTCACTTAATTCTTTGATGTGGTCTGTACTTGTAATTCCTATTAAACATAAATTCAAAATATTTAAAATTCCTTATCTCCTCAATTCTATTACCTCATTTCCATTTTTCCTTCTTTTCTCCATATTATTAAACACCAAAATCTTTGTTTTTTCAACACATAACTCCAATTTCTTATTTTTAGGAATTGTTTTAGTGTATCCATCATATCCTCCAATGTAATCTTATTTTTTGCTAAGAACATCATGTTCACACCGCATAGGCTAACGACCATATCCTACTCTCACCTACATCCTTCCCACTTTTCTCATTTCAAGATGTCTATATCCGCAATGTACAAATTGAACAGAGCTGAACTCATCACATAGCCCTGCTTCCTTTTTTTACTGCAAAGCTTATAGTAACTTTATCTTTTTTCTTACTATGACTTTTGTTTCCTCGTATACTCTTTTTCTTAGAAGAGGAAGGAGTAAAAATTACAAAGAATGGCGAATGAGGAAATGGAATGGTTATAGATAGCAGATTACAGAAAAGTTAGAAAGAAAACGAAGGAAATAGCAAGAAGAAAAGAAGAGGAATTGAGAAATTGAGGAAATCAGGAAGAGGAATAAAAAAATTGGATGAAAATAACTGAAGAACTACGGAGGTGAATGAATGGTGGTCAGATTCAGTTAGTGGCAAGAAGAAGGAGATATTTGAAATTTAAAAGGAAAAGGATAAAGAAGGAGCGGAGATTAGGATGGCGCTACTGAGAAGAAGAAAAGAGATAAGAGTTAAGAGATCACAGAGAATAGAGAACAAGGAAATGGGAGTCATATGGAGCAGAAGAGGAAGATGAGGCTAGAAAAAAATAGCGAAGAAAACAACGAAAGAAGAAGAAAAGGAATTAAGGAAATTGGAGAAGGAAACTGAAGTTTTTAACAAGAAGAGGAAAAGGAAAATTGGAGAGAAAGCAATATTAGGAGAATTATATGAAGGTGAGATTAGAAATGCGGAGCAGTGCGGAGAAGAAAAGGAAGGGACAAAGAAATTACAGAGGATGTAGAATAAGGAAATGGAAAGTTATATAGAGCAGAAGAAAATAACACTAGGAGAGTTGTATGGAGATGAAAGAACAGAAATGTCCGACTGGAACAAAAAAAGTGATAAGAAAAAGTAACAAGAAAAGGCGTTTGAAAATCAAAAGAAAAAGAAAAAAGAAAGAATGAATCAGGATAGTGAAGGAAAAATGAAGAAAGATTGTACAGAGGCAAAGGAAAGAATGTAGGACGATAGGCATGAGATGCAAAATATATTATAAGGAAATAGAAATAGAAAGAAAAGGGCCCTAATATATGAGGAAAGAATTGGGTAGGAGAGAAGTAGAAATGAATAATGTAGGAAGGAAAGTAATAAGGATAAATAAGAAGATGGAAAGTTGAATGTGTTAGGAAAAATTTTGTATACCAAGTCCCCTTCTTAGCATTTGTATGCTGAAGTGAATAAATTCTAAAAGGAAAAAATCGTACAACTCTATTTTAAAAAATATGACCTTGAGGAGGTAAAATCGAAAAATCAAAATGCTTAAATGTGTCTTATGTACAGATGATACGAACGATTGATATCTCACATTATTTTAAAATGATTTATATAAGATTATATAAATAGAGCAAACCTTTTTTTATGTATATAAATAGAGCAAATCTTTTTTTATGTCTTCTTGCAAATGAATTCCATTTACTATGTAATTTTTTTTTAAATACAAACAGCTGATAAAAGTATGTCTATTTGACAGCTCGCAACTCGATTAGGAATACTAACTTCATCCTTAGAATGCAACGTTGCGAAGTGCTCAATAATCATTAAACATGAAATTATTTGTATTTTCTAATAATAGAATATTAACCCCTTGGCTACTGTTGGCGCCTAAAAGTGCTTTAAAAATTTGGTTTCGATGTACTATTGGCGCCTATAGGCGCTTGACGTAGTTCGGTCCGTTGACACGACAGACGCTCAATTCATGCTGCTCGAACTGAAAACGCCTATAAATGCCCGCCAAATATTATCGATAATAATTGCAGCAAAGCTCACTTAGATCAGACATAAGTGAATTCAACAATTATATCTTTCATTATATTATTTAAATGTGATTATTTTACAGTTATTTCATTTAATAAAATGAAAAAGAGTGTTAATAAATTAATCACAAAAAGTACATGTATACGTGACAAAGCAAATAATTCAAGTTCGGATTCTGAGGACACAAGTGATTGTGAAATGTCTGTTCCTCTTTACAAGCATATATTTAAAAAACGTCGAATCTTGAACTCTTCATCAGAATCAGAAGAGAATACGGCAGAAGCAGCTACACTAAAGCAAAAGAAAAATGCAAATAAATTTTCCTGGACACGAGGAAATTTTCAACCTATAATTCACGAATTTGATGACGAAAATAGAGGAATCAAAGTAAATATAAACAACCAATTATCTATTCTCGATATTTTTCCAAATTTTCTTTTCGGAAGAAATTATAGAATTCATTGTCGAACAAAGTAATAAATATTATAAAAATGGTTTATGTGACCATAATAGTTTCGATGTACATAATTGTAATATAACTACTGTTCCTGAAATGTATGTTTTTTTGGCCGTTATCATGCTAATGGCACGAATACATAAGATATCTTTATCAGAATATTAGACTAAGGATAAGCTAATAAGAACAGAATCGTTTGGAAAAATAATGTCAAGGGATCGATATACGTTGTTACTAAAAATCCTGCATTTCTGTGATAATAACATTAGAGATGACGACCCACTTATGAAAATACGCTATATTCTTGATAAATTAAAAACATCTAAAACTGCATCTTATCCATATGAAAAATTATGTATAGACGAAAGCTTGCTATTGTTTAAAGGAAGGTGCTATTTTAAGCAATATATTCCGTCCAAAAGAAGCAGGTTTGGGATTAAATCTTTTGTCTTATGCGCGATAGCAAGACAGGATATATCCTAGATTTGAATATATATTCTGAAGCAAACATGAAGATGTCCGAAAATATACTAGAAAAATCAAGTCCGAAAAATCCGGAATGATACTAATGACACTTCTCGAGCCGTATCTTAGAAAAAGTTACACACTTGTGACCGATAATTGGTACAGTAGTCCAAACTTATTTCTGGAGTTATATAAAAACTTAACTAATGCATATGGAACGATAAGAAAGAATAGATTGAGTATACCGGAAAAACGGTATACCCAATTTTAAATAAAAAATTAAACAAAGGAGAATATGTATTTCGTTCAACAAAAAATTTATTGGCGCTGAAATGGATGGAACAAAAGAGAAATGATTTCCACATATCACTATCCTAATATGATTGAAACAAACAAGATACTTAACTACATTACTTAACTAAAGAAAAAATAATCAAACCACAATGTATAATTGATTACAATAACACAATGGGGACGGTTGACAAAGTTGATCAGATTTTGTATACTCTGAATTCTACCAGAAAAACGTTAAAATGGTACAAGAAATTCTTTTTCCATTTATTAGATTTAGCTATATAATACATACATACATACAGCTACATAATACATTTATTTTATATAACTATATAACGGGAAGAAATTTATCTTTTAGTAAATTTCATGTATATTTAATGAAACAAATTTTAAAGAAATACAGTTCAAGTAGAACATATGTATCAAAAGGCAAAAATACTGATAATAAGCCTTTTCGTTTGACGCAAAGACATTTTCCATCTAAATACGTAAACAATTTAACAATTCGGAAAAATGCAAGACGTAAATGTGTAATATGTGTAAAACATAACAAAAGAAGAGAGACACATTACGAATGCAAGAAATGTGATATATGATTATGTATTGTTTCATGTTTTGAATTGTATCTTTACTAGATTATTAAATACCTTATGAAATAAAAATTTAATTTTAAAATAACATATTTAATGAAACTTAATATTTAACTATACCTGGTTTACATTGGTCAACTATTGGTTTAATGTAGTGCAATTCAGTGTTTTGATTATTTCAATATACTTTCTCAGAAATGCACGCTAACGCAAAATTCCTCCGTTCTCAGTGTAAGTCGCAATTGACTTTTTGCCGTACGCGCGGTACGTATCAAAGTCTGCCGTAGCCAAAGGGTTAATAGAATATTATGAAGAGTGACAAAGGAATAAAAATAAAGATTTGATGAAGGGCTACGTGCCAAGCGAGATATAATTGCTAATAAATGTGTCGCCGTACGACTTAAAATACAATTACAAAATAAAAATTAGAAATAGTTTAGACGTTAACATTTCAATCCACATCGGATCATCTTCAGAATATTATGATTTAAAATTGAAAATTATAGCGTTTGTTACTTTTTTATTTTAATAAATCATAAAATAGTCTTTCTTATTAGTTTTTAAAAAATTTTCATATATCAGATTAGTATTGCTAATATATAAAGATATTGTACCCTTTGTCCCCCTCTCGCCACCTATCTCCAAAAGTGATCGATTCTATCTTCTTAAAAATTCAATTTTTTTCGACAATTGATTTTATGACGTAACTGATTTTATTATTATTTATGGTTCCTCTTCATTCTCCACAATTTTTTCTGAAAAAAACATTTTTTTCTAAAATGCTTTTTTTCAAAATATTTAAGTGTCTCAATTTATTTGAAAATTAATTCGATGGCTTTATTTTTGTACACCAAAAATTTTTTTGCGTGAATATTGAGTTTTGCAGTTGATGTCAATGATTGATCATGATCAATCCATGATTTTCTTCTTTTAGAGTTGTCATACAAAATCCATTTTTCCGAATTAATTTGCACATCGGTCTTAATGTCTTATTCTGTATGTCTATATTTTTCATTCAGCTATTTTTATCAAACTTTAATTATTCATGATGAAATAATAAATTACAACTTTATGAAAATTACAACTTAATATCATTTATTATATTCTATTGTAATTGTATTTTGTATAATGTTTGTCATTGTGTATGTTTTAGGCACAATATGAATTTCTTCATCGTGCCATCGTGAATTACTCGGATCTTCACAATTTGGCTGATGACGAAGCAGTGTCATAATGCTTGAAAATTAGCAAAAGCGAGACTAGACTGTTTTAAACATTGTTTGGACAGACATGTGCGTGAGAAAGTTCCGTGATGAGTGTCTGAGGATCCACGTTCAAACAAGCGTACATTGCCCCAACCAAAGATGAATAAACATCAATAAAAAATCATTGATGTCGTCGTCATCATTATTATCATCATCATCATCATCTAGGCAAGCGGATCGCGATGCACAACGCGGATCTAGAAACTACTAGAACTACTTGTACATAATATGTCTGCAAATTTTACATGTGCTGACTATAAGTTAAATATGAAAGAAGAGCATTGACTGGAGATTAACTAGAAATTAACTCATCGTGATATCATCACGTAAATTTTTGATGAGAACCGTAAAGTGCAGTGCGTGACGTCACGAAACCTTATTACAAAAGCTTATTTTTATCAGTAACGATTTAGCCAGAACGTAGCCAAAATTGTGACAGTTTTGATATCGAAATTCGTTGAGCAGATAGGAAAGTTCTTGTCGACATCCTCTATATGGCTCCTCTATATGGTACAGCGAAGAACTGAGACGCAAGAAGAGATGGATGTACTTGTATAGATATGACAATTCATTCATAGAAATCAAATGAGAAATGATCTGTAACTTTGAACTACTTCACTCTTGCAAATTACAACTGAAGTAACAAAGAAACTCGACATCATGATTATTCGCACAATTCGTAAATAATCGCGAAAACTTCTCCAAAATTAACGCATATTATCCTGACGGATGCTACAAGACGTGTTTCGAAGCAAACAATATGAAGATGAGCTAAAATGCGTTTATTTTCATTTGTGGAAAAAGATTCCTTCGAGAGGAAATGTTTTCTGTATGATGCCAGACGTCGCTATTTTACAATCTGTCTACAATATAAAAGATAATATTGGCGATTGTACATGCATTGTTTATATGTTCTTCAATAATGTATATGCGTTATTATGATGTATTACGCACATCACGCTGATTTCTCTTCTAAAAGGAAAAAAAGACTGATAGTCTTATTCAATTCCGAGATATACGCGATTAAAGCACATACCTCGTTTGCACAATATTTAGATTTTGCTGTGAATCGTATTACGGCTAGAGAGACGGTCGATCTCTTTTCTATTCTTATTTTTCATATTAAAAAGAAGTTTATAAATATATACGCGATATATGTATATATATATACATATGCGATGTGTTTTTTTTTCTCATGTGATGACCATGGTTGCCATCTCCTCGGTTTTCGGTCAACTTCGGCTTTTCAAACGAATCTCCGACTAATCGCCGGCTCTCTGGAAAACATGTCTGGCTAACTGCTTTGAATTTTGATAAACTTTTTTAAAGAAATGGTAGTGTACAAATAACATGCGCACGATTTTTCTCTGATTTTGAAAAGAAATTTCCAGTAGAAGGACCAAATTTGATGACTTTTTTAATTATTTTTTTTATTATTTATTTTTTTTTTTTAGCATTACAAGAAAGTGATGATTATGACATAAAGAATTGCGAGTCTACTTTCTATGCCAAAAATCGGGATTCAAATCCACCTAGAATCACCTACATTTTATTTGAGCGTTATTTTCTCAGAAGGCAATAGTAAACCACCGAGTATATTTGCCACAAAAACCTCTTAGGAGGATTAAAAACCGTTAAAATTATAGGTCCTGTATACAGGCTGTCATTTGATGAAATTTTACAACTTTTGCACCAACATTTTTTCTCAAATGTTTTATTTTCGAGATATTTACATCCGATACTTTTTATTTACCCTTGTATATGCAGAAGTCACAAACTTTCGAAAAGAGAGGAATTAAGAAGAGTATAAAAAAGTAATAATTTTGAATATTCGGCAATTGATCTCCGGCTGAACACTAGTCCAAAGATGGTAACTGATGGCAAACGTGGTAATGACACGAAAATTATGTTCGACTTATGTATGACTTAAATCGAATGGGCTGGGCAAAATATTCGATTACGATATTGAATACGAATGCGATATCAAATATCATTCTAAACTAAATATTAATATGGAAAACATTCGAAAGATATATTTCAGAAACGAGATACAAAGATGTAATTCAACATGAAAATGTGATTCAGAATCAGAATACATGATACAAAACATAACTTGATGTATTTGTTAATTAATGCTCGAAATACCGCCCGGCCCTGCGAGAAAAAATCACGGTGAAAAAATTAGTGAGATCGATATAAAAGAATGAAAAAAGTAAAATTGTAGATTAAGTGGTAAAAAAAGAGAAAGAGAGAGGAAACAATAGAATTATATGTTTATTCCTCCGTACGTTCGTTTAGTTCTAGTCAAGTTTAAGCTTCAGCACATGTGCTGTTAAGCCATAACACCGACCTTTTGTAGGAGGCAGAAGACAATCAGATTAATTACAATTCGCATCTCGTCCCGATTATTTCCTTTTTTTTTCCACACAGAAATCAGTTTCATTCCATTTTAATTGGAGATCCTCCAATGAGAGACACGAAATAACGTTTCTGATTTCTAAAATTATTATTAAAATTGTAAATATTAAGTGTACGCGAAATTATTAAATTAGGGGATTTTACGAAAAGAATGAAATTAGCAATTAACATTGAAATTGGAATGTTGATAAAACTTTTCTTGTATTTATATTATTTTTATAATTTATTTTTTGTTTTATAGAATCTATTTTTAAGATTTTATTTTTTTTATAAAATAATTTATAATTTTCTCAAACTGATAGGAGAAAAATCTGTTAATTTTTGAGGAATCTGACTTCGACGTTATTGCGTGATTCACATTGGAAGTCTCATTTTAACATTTTAATGTTAAACACTCTAAATGAGTTGTACTTTATTACGCGACAAATACACACATTAGTTTTTAATAATTAATTCATAAATAACTCGCTTTGGTTATGTTGTAGTTGATAGAGCCTCTAAAAAAATAGGAGGAATACTCGCCGCCTGTATTTATAAAAAATATATATATATATGTACACACATTGTTACACTATCGCCTATCGCTGTTACTATTTGTATCGATGAATGGTGTGACAATATTTGTTTCATGCTCCCTCCTCGATAATATCTGTTGTTATACGTGCGATCTCCGCAGGGTCATGCGACGTTTCGTTCCATTCTTAATTTTTATTACCTGCCATAATATTATTTTATACCTCTTCGTTAAACTCAGTTAAACTCAGCAGTATACAAACAGCAGTATACAAATACAAATGACTGCAAAAAGAGAAGAGTCGTGTGAATAAAAATGGGACAAATGCACATTTCTATAGAATTTCATACACTCTCTTTTTATCAGCAAATGCTTTATTATATTCTTAGAAAGAATAATAATTATTAATAACGTGATATAATTATCATTAATAAATAATTTGTGCTTTTAGAAGATTTGTTCTTTTTTGTTATAATTTTATAGCACGTTTATTCACACGATTCGTTAATTATAGCTTCCTCTTATTTAGATAACATTAAGATAACATTAAAGCATCGAGTTTGATCAGTCAGTAACTTAAAAATGTTGTGACCGATTAGTAGTCGGATAATTGCTGTTTTGACTATTGCTATTACAAACGCGTCTTCTACACTTAATATTTTATTTCATTTCATTTGTCATTATAACGTTTACAATACACGTCACGCGAACGAAAAGTCCACGACTATCAGTCATAGTTTCGTCTGTCACGGATTAACCCATAATGCCTAATCAACAAGATGCGACTGTGAAAAAAACGACCTTTAGAAGTAACGAAGGAACTCTGCTGACACTTGATAATTTTTTGCACACGATTCGCGTGATATACCTCGTTTTTCCACGAGAATTCCGTTCGCGTCGGTTCGATATTTCAAAACTTTTCTTCATCTGTCAACTATGATTCTCGTGTGATCGTTTTAGTCTTGATGTAGAAATTAGCGAGAGAGATCATTCCGTTAGAAATTTTTTGGTAAAACGCGAACCAACGTACTTTTTAATTATAAGTCGGAGAAAGAGTTGATCAATTAAGACTAGAATTAAATTTGTACTAATGAATAGTGAAAACACTGAATGACTCGCAAAATGCAAAGGAGAATTGTATTCTCCAGAGTTCAGAATGCACAAAATAGTCCTAAGAGAAAAGAGTCAAAAGAAACTGGTAGAGAAATCGATCTGAAATTTCGAAATTGACTTTTCTTTAAATTAAAGAAATCTCACATTTTTTCATCTTTTTTCTTATATTCTCTGTTTTCTAATTCTTTTATTTTATGGAATTAAATAATTTATCTATGTAATAGCAATTAAAATGTATGTCCTAATAAATGAATTTTTATACAATCGCCGAAACTTCCTAAGATTAAGAATTCAATTTATACTGAACTCCCGTTACAATTAATTTTATTTTATATCTTATTTTTTATAAAATATATATATACACACACACACACACACACACAGAGTCGATTTAATAAATAACTTTATTATATGTAAATTTTCTAAACAGAAAAGAAAGGTGAGCAATAATTTCATAATTCCTTAATTATGTTCTTTCGTGAATTTGTGGCGCGATTTCAAGCGGAACGACATGATATTGAATCTTGATATTTCCCAATTGTGTAGCATCAGAATATTCCTTTATTGTCTGTAGTAACATAATATTCCGTCGAGCTAACTTATTCACGTTCGAGGAAAATTAATGAAAAATAAAATTCAATTACGCACATTTGCGAAACACATTAATCGCTACCATTAACTAATATATAATAACAATTTCTTTTTGATAAATCGGATGAACTTCGACTCTTTCTGATCACGCGTGATCTCTTGCCGGAGACAAACTCCGCGTCAACTGTCGCGGCAAATGTGATTCTATTTTTACATTAAAATTTTCTACATTCGCGAGACAAATAGGACAGAAGGAAACTGCTCATCCGGAAAAAGAAGGCATTTTTTACTTTTGACGGAATGTCTCGCAGGGTTTATCGGACCACTCTGTCAACCAGAAAGAGTGGTGTGAGTTATTCACCATTGCAATTGAGGTTCGATACGTAATTGATTATTTAATGCGCTTGACTATTTACAAAGCGATAATTTAATAAAACTTGATGCTGTAAAGCTCCCACTGGTGTCGCATGCACGCAAAATTGCGTTAATGATTAAAACGACAGGCCTATAGATGAGGAAGCGTAATGAATAAATTGATCTTCGATGATCGCTCTACGATATATTCGCGCAATCTGCTTAACTCTTAACTAGACAAAAAGCATTAGCTACAATCGGGTATATTCTGATCTCAGAAGCCCTATTATTCCAACAAATTTCGAAATAAAATGCAAAATTGAAACTCAATATCGTAATAAAACGTAAAAATCAAACAGAAAACGATTTGTTCAGAATCAGAAAAGTTAATTGACATTTTAGCGCATTTTTTACATTTGACGATAGCATGTTTGCGACAAAACTCTCTGGGCCTCTGAAATCCTCCTTATCCGGTTAAAGGTTAATAGTTCCTTTCAACTCGTTGCAATCAAAAATTCCTTTCTAGAAAAAAAATAATACGTATTAATTAATATGTGTACGTATTAATTAATATGTGTACGTAGCCTAATTCTTTATTATTCTTTCCATAATTTCAATAAAACAACCATCCAAGGAACATAATATTGTATTTTTTAAGTAAAAATTGGTTGAATTCTCTTGCATCAGAGATTAATAAGGAAAAATAACAAGATAAGAGAAACATTTATTTATTTATATAATAAAATCGTGTATATACGACTTATTTATATAAAATTACATAAAATTATAAAGATATGTGAATAGCGTAGGGCGGTCCGTATTCTTTTCATTGTAATCGCATTCTGATTAATAGGGAATCATCTCGAATTGCAAATTGCTGATGAAATATTATAAATTCCGTAAAAGATAATCGTAATGTCATCGTTAATTTTAACCTAATCTACTAAACATTCGTTCACGTATATGTTCTATCTTTTTTTATTATAATATAATGTAATATATAATTTTATAAATATAATTTGGAGAAAATAATAACATTAAAATTAATGTTAGATGTATAACATTAAAATATTAATTAATTATACTTATAGTGATTCACATTATCTTTCAAAAATCAAATTATTTTTTAAATTGAACCTATTTGATTCTTTCTCTTAGTTTTTGGAAAAAAGATTGCAAACAAATCTAATTAAATTATTTACATTTAATTTTTTAAGAAATATCTCCTTCCAAGTGATATTTCGAAGTTTTAGAATTTAGGAGGTGTACATGCACCATCCATCGGCTGGAATGTGTTGCGCGAATGGCAGAGATGCGTGTCCTGTGAGGACGTGTGCGTGACGTGTGTTATGTGTTTAAGATCCGTAAGGATCAGAGGAGACGACGGTTAAGAACGCGAATAGAAAAAGAAATATTCAGTGCGGAAAACTTATTAAAAGTTGCAGCGCGTTAGTAAATTCGTTCTAAGAGCAACGGCATCGAGCAATACAGTTACATTCTATTATAGATTTACGTTACACTTATGTCGAATAGAAAGTGATTGCAACTGGAATTGCTTTCTCTATTGCTTTTTACGCGAATGTAATCTTTCTATTGTAACTCCACGACCCGCAGACACAATTGAGCGATGATTTTTTTTTTATTAGAAGGAAAGAATTATCGTCGTCTCCGTGTTCGTCGACTATCGATAGGCTCGAACTTTGTAAATTAACTTAAGATAGCGGGAATATCGCCGCGTATTACATTAATAATTACGTTCGTACATAATAACGGGATATAATTATAAGAGACATTTGCATACATATAGTCTTAGTCTTTTGTATGATATTCACACAAAGAAGGGAAAACAAAAAATGGATCATGCTGAAAGATTTCTGAGATATTAAGTGTACTGATAAGGAAGCGATCGGAATAATTGACGGTGATTGTGCAAGATTGAGAGTGCATTCCGTTTCACACATGATGCGTATGATGCATCGTTTATCTTTGTTGTTCACCGAAATTGTTAAACAAGAATAAATGAGACATTTTACGTTTCATGGTGTATAGATGAAACTGAATGCACCTTAAGATCGAAAGAAGAGATACGCGCAGTCTCGAAAATTTCGCTATCGAGATGAGTCAGTCTCGGAGAGTAAAATTCGCTAAAGCGCGCGTTGAATTTGCGACAGCACTTATCATCGAAACATTCTTTTGTATGAAAAGTTGTAAAGCGATATCAGTAACGGTGCACTCGATGTGAAAAGAAATACATGACACAATAATGAGCCATACATTTGTCTCGCTTCTTTTCCAAATATCTCCCTCTCCTTTTTATGTCATACAAATGTAATCTGAACATACAAACACACATCTGTAGTAAAGCGTTATTAAATTCTTCAGGAAAAGAATTTTAATATTATTTATTTTTATAAACTATTTTTGCAGCTTTAATAAAAAAATTCAAAAATATAATAAATAGTATTTTATATATTAAAACACACACACAAAGTATGTCCCATTTTATTATAATGAAAAGAACGAAATATCTTGAAAACAAAGCAAAAAATAGACAAAATAGTTCTGACAAAGTTGTAAGGGAGAGCGGATCTTATTGACACAAGAATTGGCATTGCGTTTATGTATTTATTGAAAGAAAGAAACAATGGGAAAAAATGTTTCATATAAGAATATAGATAAATATATATAAACATATATAAACATACATAATTATACATATATATATATATATATATATATATATATATATACACTACGCAACAAAATTTTTCATCGAAATTTTGCCATTTTTCAAATGCGCATAACTCGGTCAATTTTCATCGTATCAAGACGATTTTTTTTTTCATTTTATAAGTAATTATCTGTATTTTAAGAAAAACTTGATGCGAAATTAGGTGCAAGTCGATGGCGTATCTCCATGTTTTGATAAAGCCCAAGCATTTTTTTTCTTAAAAAATTTGATTGTTTATTATTGTTGTAATTGTTTATAACAAACAATTTGAAAAAAAATTCGAGTCTCTACGATTTTTTTTGACCGAGTAATGCCATTTTGAAGTTATTCGGGCGTTTTTAACGAATATCGTGATAGAGTCAAATGCCGAAACCTCATTATGGGGAAGGATCCGTATTGAACAGTAATTTTATTATGCAGAGTGAATATTAATTTAAAAAATACAGAAAAGCACAGGATATTTTATTTTCTTACTAAAAATGCCTCGGCTTACTGAAATTTAATCTGCTCAAATTGTGACCCTGCTAGAGGCGGGATTGAGTCAGAGTGGGATTGAACAAGAGCTTGAGAGAGAGCTTTCTACATGAAATCTGCCACGAGATACCTCAAGATTCAATCAGAGCATGCATTAATATGAACGTTTAGGAGAGGTTATCCGACGCCGAGATGGCAATACATGGTATTGAATGCCTTTAATACTTGTCCGCTCTGGCATTAGGCAAATAGGATTTGGAGTCAGAAAATACTATAGAAGTGACGAGCCACGGGGAGCCCTAATTTGAGAAATTGTTTACATAATCGGCCCTTTTCAGGGCCAAAATGATGCGTAAAGTCCGACCAGCAACCTCCTCGCGGTACGTATCGGATAATGCTAATGTTGGCGGTATTCGTTAAAAACGCCCGAATAACTTCAAAATGGCATTACTCGGTCAAAAAAAATCGTAGAGACTCGAATTTTTTTTTAAATTGTTTGTTGAAAAATACACTTTACGATGGTCTATGTGGTATTTTCGAAAAAAAATCGGAGCGATCCAGGTAGCACGTCAAAAAATCAAATTTTTTAAGAAAAAACATACTTGGGCTTTATCAAAACATGGAGATGCGGCATCGACTTGCACCTAATTTCACATCAAGTTTTTCTTAAAGTACAGATAATTACCTACAAAATGAAAATAAAATCGTCTTGATACGATGAAAATTGACCGAGTTATGCGCATTTGAATAATGGCAAAATTTCGATGAAAAATTTTGTTGCGATAATTTTGTTACGTAGTGTATATAAAACAAATATATAAAATCACAATATTATGATGAAAAGAGGCTAATGAGTCAAGACGGATGTTATGTCAAAGATTTAAATTAAGTTTATAAACACATTAAGGATGAGTAATTGTATATAAGATATAGACAATATAAACAAACGTTTCGACCCTATATATGGTCATCATTGGTGTTTTTTAGAATTCGTTACGGATTAAATTAACAATTATTCCTTTGTACAATAAAAAACTTACAGATATTAACAATATGTTCTTTTTTACAATTCTTCATAAT
>JANQDE010000747.1:7671-21621 GCA_037157785.1 Cephalotes varians
AATGTGGTCTTTAACATCAAGTTTTTTTGAAATCTCTTCAATTGCTACAAGATTATGAAATTTCATGTAATTCTGTGACCAAAATTTTTCATATTTTCTAATTATATTTTTGGCAATATCACATTTTTTAAAAATAAGATTGGATCTTAATTTCTTTTTTTCATAATATTGTTTATTGTATAACCATTTACGATCACAGTTTATTATTTTCTGTCTATCACGTTCAAACTGAATATTTTTCAAGTAACGTTTTTGTTTTTTAATGCGATTATTTTCTACATCTTCTTCATATCGATGACGTTTTTTAAAACGATTATTGTCTAAGTCTTTTTTATATCGCTGCATTTGTTTAGCGCGATTATTGTCTAAGTCTTTTTTATATCGCTGCATTTTTTTAGCGCGATTATTGTCTAAATCCTTTTTATATCGCTGCATTTGTTTAGCGCGATTATTGTCTAAGTCCTTTTTATATCGCTGCATTTGTTTAGCGCGATTATTGTCTAAGTTCTTTTTATATCGCTGCATTTGTTTAGCGCGATTATTTTCTAAATCCTTTTTATATCGCTGTCTTTTTTTAGTGCGATTATTTTCTAAATTTTTTTTATATTGTAATTTTTGTTTAACGCGATTATTTTCTAAACTCTGTTTATATTGATAACGTTTTTTAGCACGATTATTTTCTAAATCCTTTTTGTATCGCTGTCTTTTTTTAACGCGATTATTTTCTAAACTCTGTTCATATCGATAACGTCTTTTAGGACGATTATTTTCTAAATCCTGTTGGTATCGGCGACGTTTTTTAGTACAAAAATTTTCTACTTGATACAGATGCTGATCTTTATTTTAAAGACATTTACTTTTATTAGTTTGATCAGTCTCAATATTGATTAGCTCTTCTATAATTTTCTGTGAAATACTCTGCGTTGATTGTATACCACGATTATTTTCCAAATCTTGATATAGACTTTTAGAAAACTCGTTGTTATTATTCTGTTCACTCTGAATATTATTGACAAATTCTTCTATAATTTTGCTTGAAACGCTTTGGGTTAATTGTATTTTATTTGAAATGTTTTGCGATAACTGCATTTCTTTCGTAGAGCTTTGAAGCGTTAATTGTGTTTTATTAAATTCTTTTTTATTAGAATAATTATTACGATATTTTTTTAATCGACTTCATTTCTGTTGATCCGTTTCAAATTGACGTATCATGCGTTTACGAATTGCTTCAGCCTCTCTTATTTTTATCACTGCCAATGGAAGTACTTTTTGTGCCACATATTGTGGATCTTGAGGAAAAATGCTCAATTATATTTGTTTCAAGAATTTTTGTCAAATGTGAACGCATTAACTTATGATCAGGAGACACGGTAGTGTCTCGGGTGTCAAGTATATCGAGCGATATCGAGAGATATATGACGCCCGAGAAGCTATCGTGTATCTTTACGCGAGCCGGCGAGATGCGAGCANATTATCCATCTGAAAGTATTCAATACTTTTTCCTCGAGGTTTGATTTTCGTAATATCATACCACTGTGTAAATTCATATAAAGACATCGATTCTAATTCTTCCGATCTATGTGGATAATGATCATCTATTATAGATGGATAAAATGTATCTGTAGAATCTCCATCAAGAGTTTCAATTTGTTTACAGCTTTTGACCTTTTTGTATCGTATTTGATTAACATCTGATTAACATCTAACCATCTAATAGTCGTATTTGGATCAGTCCCATATAACGGAATACCTAACAATGTATCAGCAGCTTCAAAAGCTCCACATTCCCTATTATTCGTGAATCGCAAACCAATATTCCAAAGAAAGCTCGCCAATAAATTGTTTTTATCATTTTTATTATTAACGATAGTATCAGATATCGATAAGATCAGTATAATTCACATTTTCCTGGTTTATTCATGTACTTGGTAACATAATACGTAAGAAACGATGATTTTTCACCAATAAATTATATATCCATATTTCCTTCCCATGCAGTAAGAAGAATAGGGTTATAATCATTTATATCAATTTCGATATCAGTTCGAGGAAGGTCGTAAAGTCTACTTCTATATTTTAATTGTTTTCTACCTGCTATCGAACTTACAACATCTCTTATAATTAACATTTCTGTAACAGGACGAGGGAAGCCAAGACGACATATACGAACAATTTTACGACCTACTTTCTTAGAACGAAGACAATAATCGTTATGTTTATGCCGTTGATGCGTATTAACTCGTCTGTATAATAACGGTGAAATCTTTTGATCTGGCATTTTACAACTTATATGTTGTAAAACAAATTTAGAAACTTCTTCTGCCGAAGATTCCCCAATAATTGGCGCATTTTTAATCTAAAATAATAAATGAAAATGTTGTATACCTCTACCTTGGTATTCTCGTCGCCAGAAGTAATGAATTACTTCTCTGATCGGGTGATCTTTAGAACAAATAAAATCAAGCATTGCCCGAAATTTATTGTTGAGAAATCTAGATGTTGATACAGGATCTTTAGCAATAAGAATATTAGTGGATAAAGAGGAGTCATTAGACCATCCATTTACTTTACGAATATATTCACCTAATTCATCCCACAGCCATTCACTAGGGCTCAATGTTAGAAACCACGTTGCAGGTCCATAATGTTGTGTTATACAATTTAAATCACTTCTTGGTTTACGCCAGTATTGTTCCGTATTTCTTAAAGTAGAAAATATTGAACTYAAATTAGATTCTAATAAATCTTTATGCATTGCTTCTAAATATTCTGAAGCCGATATAACGATCTCGCAAATTAGTTACATTCATTTTATGATAAATACCACGACTTAATTGACGAATATTGACATTATTTAACAAATAAAATAAATATTGTTGATTTAATCTRTATTGTGGATGTTTAGATTTCAAACGACATTTAATAAATTCATGATTATAAAGTTTCATCAGTCTAGTATCATCGTGTTGACCATTAACACCAAAAGGATATAAATCTGGGAAACACAACAGATCTAAATTTTTTTCACGATTATCCAAAGGAGAATCTTGAATTTTTAACATTTGATATAAAGCAGTAGAAGTTTTACATGCTTTTTTTTCATACAAAGGATAAATAGTATATTATTCATAATAACTGTCACTATTATCTATCTGAGTTAACATTGCCTGACGTTCATTATTTAAAACAGCTTCTACATTATTTTTTATTTCTTGCATTTCAATGTTTGGACTCAATTTATGATCGTCATCCAAAACAGATTGATTATCATTTTCTGTCTCTTGTATTTCAAATTTCGGATTATTCAACAACTTTTCTAAACATATTCATCATGAGTATCTGGCAATACGATATGATTGTAAAGAGGATTGTTGCGTTTTAACCATGTTAAAGCATCAAATATTTTTTTAATATTTACCATTTCTTCCCAAATAATTTTAGATTTTTTTGTCGGAACACCTCTAACTAAAATGTACATTTCATGATTTGTATTTATTGGATCAGTATTCTTGCATAATTTATTCCATGTTTCTTGTAAAGGAAGTGGTAAATGAAATGTTCTACCTTTTACTTTTTGTATCATTTGCTTTTCAGGCAATTTTTTGTTAATAACAGTACCCATTTTAACAACAGTTTGAAATGCCTTAACTCCTTGTATAAGAATTTTTTCAAATGTATTAAGAGATGTTATTACATCAGGTACATCATGTACAAAGAGATTATTTAAAACACAATACGCAGGCAAAATTCCGTTACGGAATTTTCGTTCACAATAATCACATATATACTCTGCGTTAATATTATATTTTTTTATATGCGCCATTAAATCTCTCCAAATTGAATACGTATTCATTTGCACTTTAAGTTTATTAATTTCGGATACATTCTTTTTAAAACAAAGTCTCTCACACGATACACAAACATGTCGAGGTGTATCCATGGAGCGTTTAGTCAAAGCCTTAAATACCTTGCTATATCTAGAAATTATATCCTCATCACTCAAAATAGTATAAGTTTGCTGATGTCTGTACATATTTACTTGTTCCTGTGCCATAGTTATAATATTATTTAATGTATCTAAATCAGCAGAAGTTAAAGCTTTTTCCAGATTTAAAATCTTCTGATAGAAAGAAGTCATTTGATAAATTAAACGTTTAATATATCTTACTTTTGGAAAATGTAGATATAACAATTGAATAGAAAGAGACATCGCTTTGCAAACAGTCGTATCAATATAACAAGCATGTGTATGACCCAACTTCGTATTCGAATTTTGTTTCCTTGTACATTTATGAATCTTATGTAGCAATTGTGGTATTTTCTTAAAAGTACATGTATTCATCGCTTGGAGAAATTTTTCATAACGATCAATTAGAAACGGATCGTCAATTTTACAGGTATTAAGGTATCGCATAACCATGATTTTTTTGCTCGTACTTTCATCAAAGGTAATACATTTGTAATTTGACCTTTTATATTCATTTCCAAACATTGTAATTCAGTAATATTACGATATGTAGCATCAATAAAATAATTTTCGGATGAAGCTGTATGTCTCGATTTACCACAAAATGCACTTAATTTATCCTCAATTGTTTTGCATTTATCGTCATTCGCAAGACTTAAGCATACTTCTGATTTCTTTTTAAGTAATGCTAATATTTTATATATATTATATAAAATATATAATTAAAAGCGGACATAAATATTCCGAATATGCATACACCAACGTACGATTCTTTCGGCTTCTAATCGTTTTTTAATGTGGTCTTTAACATCAAGTTTTTTTGAAATCTCTTCAATTGCTACAAGATTATGAAATTTCATGTAATTCTGTGACCAAAATTTTTCATATTTTCTAATTATATTTTTGGCAATATCACATTTTTTTTTAATAAGATTGGATCTTAATTTCTTTTTTTCATAATATCGTTTATTGTATAACCATTTACGATCACAGTTTACTATTTTCTGTCTATCATGTTCAAACTGAATATTTTTCAAGTAACGTTTTTGTTTTTTAATGCGATTATTTTCTACATCTTCTTCATATTGATGACGTTTCTTAAAACGATTATTGTCTAAGTCTTTTTTATATCGCTGCATTTGTTTAGCGCGATTATTGTCTAAGTCCTTTTTATATCGCTGCATTTGTTTAGCGCGATTATTGTCTAAGTTCTTTTTATATCGCTGCATTTGTTTAGCGCGATTATTTTCTAAATCCTTTTTATATCGCTGTCTTTTTTTAGCGCGATTATTTTCTAAATTTTTTTTATATTGTAATTTTTGTTTAACGCGATTATTTTCTAAACTCTGTTTATATTGATAACGTCTTTTAGCACGATTATTTTCTAAATCCTTTTTGTATCGTTGTCTTTTTTTAACGCGATTATTTTCTAAACTCTGTTCATATCGATAACGTTTTTTAGGACGATTATTTTCTAAATCCTGTTGGTATCGGCGACGTTTTTTTAGTACAAAAATTTTCTACTTGATACAGATGCTGATCTTTATTTTGAAGATATTTACTTTTATTAGTTTGATCAGTCTCAATATTGATTAGCTTTTTTATAATTTTCTGTGAAATACTCTGCGTTAATTGTATACCACGATTATTTTCCAAATCTTGATATAGAAGATTTTTAGAAAACTCGCTGTTATTATTCTGTTCACTCTGAATATTATTAACAAATTCTTCTATAATTTTGCTTGAAGCGCTTTGGGTTAATTGTATTTTATTCGAAATGTTTTGCGATAACTGCATTTCTTTCGTAGAGTTTTGAAGCGTTAATTGTGTTTTATTAAATTCTTTTTTATTAGAATAATTATTACGATATTTTTTTAATCGACTCGATTTCTGTTGATCCGTTACAAATTGACGTATCATACGCTTACGAATTGCTTCAGCCTCTCTTATTTTTATCACTGCCAATGGAAATACTTTTTGTGCCACATATTGTGGATCTTGAGGAAAATGATCAATTATATTTGTTTCAAGAATTTTTATCAAATGTGAACGCATTAACTTATGATCATACTTTATTTTATCAGGTTTAATATTAAATAATAATGAAGTCGCAAACGCTATAGCAAAAACACCGCAATCGCTATAGTTTGGTTGACGCTGCACAGTAGGAAATTTGACAGGATTTTTATCAAAATCATATGTTTGAAATAATCTTTTCAAAAATTGCTCATGATGTTTGTGTAATGTTTTATTGTTTAAAGAATCATATATAAATATATTTTTTCTATCGTAATAACTACACACCCAATGTCCATCTAATGGACCAGATGAATGTGTAATATTTGTATATGCTTTTTATCTGCCGGTACTGGTTGTATAGTATCGAGAAGTTGTACTCGACAGGTGTATATTCCCACCATGTCTCGACAGGTGTATATTCTGAATAATTTCGTAAGAGATTTTGGAAATGTTCCATATGTACATCAGTCATTCGCCGCCGACAATTATATTCCTCTCTTCAGACATTAAAGTTATATGTTTTTTTGTGTTCACAGACATTATTTCTTGAAAATAGAATGTTTTTTTATAAATCAATTTTTTGTGTATAAAAAAGCAGTTTTGTTACAAATTGACAATCCGCTAATGCAGCTTTTATAATTAGAGCCGTCTAAACAGCCAAAATTCAGCGCTAATAGCGACTCTAAGCAACCAACCTGCGCAGAAAAGAGAGAGAGAGAGAGAGAGAGAGAGACAGAGAGAGAAAGAGACAGCATAGAGAGAACATTTCCCGTTTTTTTGTCTCTCGCACCGTTCAAACAAATGCAACTCGCACTCGTGGATGCGGTTTATTATAAAATAAAATATAAGATTCACCAATGTCCATTTTTTTATTTACATACAGAATAAGATATTATGCATTAAAATTTGAATATATATATCTTATTATTATATATCCTTATTAACTTTCATATTTACCTGTCTCATAGGAAAACTAATAACATTTATAAAGAGGTACCGAAATATTAATGCGGATGTCCAACTAATATATAATGTTTTATGTTTTAAACACAAAATCAAGTACCGTGTACTATAATTTAAATTTCATATTTATCTGTCTCATAAGAAAATCAATAATATTTATGAAAAAATTACAAATCCAACTTACATATAATGTTTTATACACAGAATCAAGTATCATGCATTACAATTTCAAAAAATAAAACGCCATCATTCTGGTTTACGCGGCGAAAGTCTAAAAAATTCTTTTCGATATCTTTTCATAAATTACATGAAATTTATAATATATAACATAACTTATATCCTTATTAACTTTCATATTTAAATGTCTCAGTAGAAAAACCAATAACATTTATGAAAGGATATCGAAATATTATAACTGATATCCAACTTATATGTAACGTTTTGTTTTATACACAGAATCAAGTATCGTGTATTATAATTTCAATAAAAAATAAATAATAATAATATCTTACTTTACTCTTATATATCCTTATTAACTTTCATATTTAGCTATCTCATAAGAAATCAATAAGATTTATGAAAAGAAAAAAAAATTACAAATCCAACTTACATATAATGTTTTATATTTTACACACAGAATTAAGTATCGTACATTACAATTTCAAAAAATAAAACGCCATCTTCTTGTGTACGTGGTGAAAGTGTGATAAACTTCTTTTCGATATCTTTTCATAAATTACATGAAATTTATAACATATAACATAACTTAAATTCTTATTAATTTTCATATTTAGCTATCTCATAAGAAAATCAATAAGATTTATGAAAAATATCAAAAATTAGAAATCCAACTTACACATAATGTTTCATAGTTTACACACAGAATCAAGTATCGTGTATTACAAAAAACGCTATTCTCCTGATTACGTGACAAAAGGGTGATAAAGTTCTTTTCAATACCTTTTCATAAATGTTAATGGTTTTATTATGAGACAATTAATATATATAAATAAAATTCTGTGAATTCATTATGAATTCATTATTTAAAAATTACAAAATAGAGCATAATAATAATAATATCCTACTTTATTCTTATATATTCTTATTAAATTTCAAATTTAACTTTCTCATAAAAAAACCAATAACATTTATGAAAAGGTATCGAAATATCATTGCGAATGTCCAACTTATATATATTTTATGTTTTACACACAGAATCAAGTGTCGTGTATGAGTAATGGTCTCGTCTTCCTCATGGAATAGTCCTGAATGTGCACCATATTGAGATGTCGAAAGAAGTAAATAAAGTGAAAAGTCTTTTATAGTATAGATATAATGTGCGTTTCTTTATTCACTCCGAGTACTCAAAATCTATAGTATATGTGACATGCACTATAGATTTAAAGTACTCGCAGTGAATATTGCAACGCAGCCATACAGAGTAATTTCACACGCGCGTACTTTGACGTGATGATTCTGTGGCGAACCGTCCTGTGACAGACCGTCCTTTGTCGGATTGTTTTATAAGGACCATTCTATAATAAGCCATAGGTTTTAAATCAGAAATCAGAAGCAATAAATTGATCAATCATAATCAAGTATTTTTTTCACATGTTTGTCTGTGATTGATCAATTTATTGCTTCTGATTTCTGATTTCTGACTTATGCCTTATTGTAGAAAGCCTCTAACAGACCGTTCTTTAGTCGATCGTTCTTTGATGGAACGATCGTACTCTGGTTGTCTGGACCGTTCGGTGGCAGATCGTTCTATAATGAACCGTTCTCACGCCAACCGTTTGATCAACCATTTTAAAACGCCCAATTGATCGTCTGCTGATAATCGATATGACAATAATTCAAGTAATATCTCCTATTATATTAGAATATTAGAAACATACATTATTATTGATATATATAAATTAATTTTATTATATCACAAGGGAGAAATTATAGAGGCACTCGAGCTGAATTGTACAAACAGCAAGAAAGTTTTATGCGATTTCTATATCGACTAAGTTCAGCCCCATACAATTGGGGAATGCGAGGCAGACGCAAATATGCAGACAATAGATCGAATGACGAGAGGAAAAAATAAATAAATACTCAAGTATTTATGAGAAAGGAAAGCAAGTTTTATAATGTTATGTGGAATATAAAACATTTGCCAAGGTAAAACAAGAAATATTTTGTTCACTAATATTCAATTAATTAATATTTATTGTTAATATTTTATTTCTTTTCTATAGGTTCAAATGGATTCATTTGAGTGAACGTTTAGCATATGAACTTGCAATAAACAAAGATTTCTAACAGAAATAGCACAAGCCAAGAGGGAAGTTAACTTCTCTTATAATGTGGATAGAAGTGGATAGAAGTGGATAGAAAAAGCTGTGTAGAAAACATGAACAAGGAGAGAAGACAACATTTGAATTGCCAGAAGTTAAGTAGAGGGATACAGAAATAAGAAACAGGAAAGCAAATTCGCATATAGAAGATAGAATAGAGTTCCATAAATAATTGATGCAACTCATGTTCATACGGGTCTTTAATCGTTCATTTAACAGTCTCATAAGAAAACCAAACATTTATGAAAAATTATCGAAAAAACACATAACGAGATACAATATCTGCATCACCAATGTCCATATATTTTATTTAAACACAGAATAAAATTTTGTTCATTAAAATCAAAAACATTTAACCTTRTTTACACGGCAAAAGCGTGATGAAGTCTTTCGATAATTCCTTATAAATGTTAATAGTTTTGTTAAGAGAATTAACAATACATATTGATAAAATTCTGTTAATTCATTATTTAAACATCATAATATATAATAATTATAAGAAAAACAAAAACATGAAAGAGAATCACTGCAAATTTCAAATAATGACTAATAATTTATTATGTTTTTTATGTGAGAATCAATATCATTTATTGGTTGGTTGATAATAACAAAAATAAAGATCGAAAACTAAATCGAATGTAAAGGAAGAGTTACAGAAGCGTAAACGAAGTTCCTAAGAAACGTAAAAAACAAGTAAATCCCTTTTACGTTTCGTTGTTCTAATTTACGCCTTTCAGAAGATTTGTTTACGCTTCCGACACTCTTCTCTTACATTCCACTTACGTTCTCATTTTTATTTTTGCCAGGGTGTCGGTAAACCTCGAACTAATAAGTGTAGTAAGCCTTAAACTTTAAAAAATTGATCAATAATAGTTAAACATAAAACGTTACATGTAAGTTCACATAGAAGATAGAACAGAATTCTTTAAATCCATATTTGAAAATGATGCAATAATGCAACTCATGTTCATGTGGATCTTTAATAATCGTCTTTATTCATTTAATTGTTTCATAAGAAAAACAATAACATATATGAAAAGATATCGGAAAAAACTTACAGTTTATAACATAGAGCATAACAATAATATCTTACTTTACTTTTACATGTCCTTATTAACTTTCATGTTTAACTGTCACATAAGAAAACTAATAACATTTATGAAAAGGTATGAAACGTATATATATACTTAACATAAAAAACATATCATTTCTCCTCGTCATTCGATCTATTGTTTGCATATCTGCGTTTGCCTCGCATTCCCCAATTGTACGGCTTAACTTGGTCGATACAAAAATCGCGTAAATCTTTTTTGCTGTTTGTACAAGTCAGCTCAAGTGCCTCTATAATTTCTCCCTTGTGATAATAATAATTTATAAATATCAAAAATAATATATGTTTCTAATATTTTAATATAATAGGAGATATTACTTGAAATATTGTCATATCGACAGACGATCGATCGGGCATCTCAAAATATTTAATCAAATGGTTAGTGTGAGAACGGTCCACTATAGAACGGTCTGCCACAAAACAGTCCAGATAATCAGAGTACGATCGTTCCATCAAAGAACGATCGATTAAAGAACGGTCCGTTAGAGGTTTTCTACAATAAGCCATAAGTCAGAAATAAAAAATCAGAAACAATAAATTGATCAATCACGGACAAATGTAAAAAAAATACTTGATAATGATTGATCAATTTATTGCTTCTGACTTCTGATTTATAACTTATGGCTTATTATAGAATGGTCCTTATGGAACGATCTGACACAGGACGGTTCGCCACAGGACGGTTCGTCACAGAATCAAAAAGGTCTGCATTGAATGTACTGTTGTCGTCTTCCATTGCAATCTGAATTTTAAATCACGCCAAAGCACGCGCGTTTGAAATCGCACTGTATGACTGCGTTGCGATATTCACTGCGAGTACTCTAAATCTATAGTGCATGTAACATATACTATAGATTTTGGGCACTCGGAGTGAATAAAGGAACGCACCCTATATCTATACTATAAAAGACTTCTTACTTTACTTACTTCTTTCGACTACTCAATACGGATAAAATGTGCACATTCAGGACTATTCCGTGTGGGAGACGAGACCATTACTCATACACGATACTTGATTCTGTGTGTAAAACAAAACATTACRTATAAGTTGAACATCAGTAATTACATTTTGATATCTTTTCATAAGTGTTATTAGTTTTCTTATGAGACAGTTAAATATGAAAGTTAATAAGGATATAAAAGTTATGCTGTATGTTATAAATTTTCTATGATGAATTCACGAATTTATATATATATATATATATATATATATATATATATTGTTAATATCATTGATGATGTCCAACTTACTTGTAACATTTTATGTTTTGCACACAGATTCAAGTATTGTGGAATACAATTTTAATGTGAAAAATAAAATGACATCTCTTGTTTATGCGACGAAAGCGTTATAAAGTCCTTTTCAATACTTTTTGATAAATGTTATTGATTTTCTTATGAGATAGTTAATTATGAAAGTTAATAAGGATATATAAGTAATGCTCTATGTTATAAATTTCCTATAATTTATGAAAAGGTATCGAAAAGAACTTACAGTTTATAACATATCTTACTTTACTTTTATATGTCCTTATTAACTTTCATGTCTGTCACATAAGAAAACCAATAATATTTATGAAAAGGTATGAAAAGTATATATATACTTAACATAAACATATCATTTCTTCTCGTCATTCGACCTATCGTCTTCATATCTGCGTCTGTCGCGCCTTCCCCAATTGTAGTGGGTTGAACTTAGTCGATACAGAAATCGTAAAAATCTGTTTTGCTATCTGTAAAATCTAGCTCGAGGACAATAGATCAAAAGACAAATAGAATGACGAGAAGAGATGATATGTTTGCGGTTAAGTATACTAATACGCTCTATATACACTTCTGACACTCTTCTCTTACATTCCACTTACGTTCAAATTTTTATTTTTGCCATGGCGTCGGTAAACCTCGAATACATCAGATGTAGTAAGCTTTAAACTTTAAAAAATTGATCAATAACAGTAAAACATAAAATGTTAAATATATGGACATTGATAATGATATTATATTATTTTATTAAGTCTTCGATATCTTTTTTAAATGTCATTAATTTTCTTTTGAAGCAATTAAAAAAATTTAATGATATCGTATAAATCGTTATCATAAATCAATATCATAAAAAAGTTAACCCTTAGAGGGCCGGTATGACGCATATATGGGTCCGAAAATGAACCATTGTAGAACACATTTTTTGAAACGAATAATTATTAAGAATGATTGGATTGTTGTTTCAGGGTGAATAACATTAATATTCACACTGTGATTTCATTTTGATTCTTTTATTGCTTCATGCACAGGTGTTAATTACAATTAATCGCTTGATGACGAAATTGCAGAGCGCTTCGCTGGATAACAATATTATAATGGGTGTGTGTGATAGGGTCGTGGCACATACGCCTTCGAGATGTGGTATGGCGCCCGCCGGCGCCGAGAAGTCGGAAGGATTACGGTCCGAACAATTGGYGGATGAGTGCTTTATTCCGCCGTATCCGTGACCATCGAATTTTATRCCSTGGTGTCCGAGGACGCGCAACCGGAGTAGTCGGTAGGGCGCCTGGCCCCGTGATTCTAGTGGCTGAGGATTGCACCGCCTGGTTGWGGATTGGTGTACGCGGGGTGTCCGTCTGCGTGGCCTGGGTRATCTTTCTGGGAGAGATTCTCCGTGGATCGGACTTCGGTGGAGGGAATTCGATGGGAAGGAGCTTCCCGGCGGGAGGTGGTGTCCCTGGGGTCGGTGGTGATTCCGGTGACTTGGTCCTACTGGATGGTGGCCCTGAAAGGGCTTCTCCCCTTGGCTGCTCAGGTGGTGGTCGCAGCCGTGTATGTAGGCCTTGTGTGCGTCTAGGCTTACGTGGCAACACGAACGGTGTTGCCGAGTACGCTGACTCTCGCTCTCGAAGAGAGCAATAAAAAAAGGGTACGATAATGCGTTACGAGGTAGTCGAGCAGAGGCCCTACAGCTCACTCTGCTCGAGTGAACGCGCTATGGTCTGCTACGGGCCCGGTATATATTTCCCTGTCTTGTGAAATTTTGATTGCGAGTTGGTCGCTCAACGTCGCCGCCCTCTAGTGGCGGCGGGCGCTAGTGCTACGGCGGCGCGGGACCGTTGAATGGGCGCGTGACGCGGCGACGCTTGGGATGCGCTCGCCTTAAATCGCTTTTACATTAATACGGCGCGTATTTGAGAGCTCTCTACAGAACAATGATTAATAATTATTTAAAAAAATAATCAGCAATAATTAATAATAATTATTATTAATAATAATTATATTATTAATTATTATTGCGCATAAGCATGTAGTTACATTATAAAAATTTAAAATGAACTAAATATTGCTGTTTCTTCTATTCAATTTTGATTTTGAAGATATTCGCATTCGTATTCAATTTATGTACTAACCGATGTCGAGTCAAAATTATAATATTAAGCAGATATCTTGAATCTTCAATATATCATCATTTTATAATGTTTCTCAGAATATTTTCGGAAATAGACGCAGATCAGTCATGAGATACAATTATAAAATTATCTCAACATTTATAATCTGAG